>MU612259.1:6526-23783 GCA_025201675.1 Cunninghamella echinulata
AGCATTTTGTATACATATGAAGTAATGAAATAAGTTAATTTGGAAAAGAGTATATAAGTTATTTAAAAATATAACGGGTTGGTCGTAAAAAAAAAAAAAAAAAAAAGAATAAAAGTTACAATACATTAATACCAGGTCGATACTTTCATTTTTCTCTTAGAAAACACTCTTATTTAATTTATGATTATTATTTGCTTATATTCTTTTTACCTTTAACATTAGGGTTGTCAGGATTGCTTCTAAATTCGTTCTTTTGGCTATTTGCACTTCGGAAGATGTAATAACCAATAAAGTTGAGACCAACAATGAAAGCAATTTCTAACCAACTAAGGTCACGAGGAAAATCTACTAAATATCTTGCTTGAAGAGTGTAATTCATAGGTAACCATGAATAAAGACCAAATGCAAGCATAAATCCAAAACCATCTAAGCATATTTTTTTAAAGCAATAATAACAACAATATATTAATATACATATATATATATATGCAGTATTATATTCATTTACTTTTTATTCTGTACAAATAGATTAATGATTTATTTATACTGTTTATTTTTACCTGAAGTAATATCCATGGTTGTCAAAACACATTCTTCATTCCAAAGTGAATCTACAATATACCATGCTTGGAAAGATTGTACAAGAATCATTGAGTTTGTAACATAACCAAGATCTACATATTGTTTAGCAGCGAAACAAAGATTAAGAACTTGCCAACCAATTATACCAGGACGTAATTCAGTAAAGAATTTAATATCAAAATCACCAATACGAGGGTTTAATTCACGACCAATCACATACTAGATTATATATATATATATATATACAGTTATTATTACATCCATGCACACATACACATATTCACAATTTTTTTAAAAAAAAATTCAACTTACATCATAAAGGTGATTACCAGAATTACCACCAAGAGCTAAAAGTGCACCGGGAGTAAAACTTTTAATATAAACAAATAATGAAATGGCGTAACTAAATAAAATAGAAGAAATAGTAAGACCAGTCCAATGGTCGTAAACAAATAATAATGGTTGCAATCCATAATCCTTCAAAAAATAGAGAATAAAAAAGAGAGTAGCATGATATGCAGTAAAACCTATTATACATAATATATACAATAAAACCATTATATTATTTTTTAATTATATTATCACCAATAAACAAAGGAGATTTTATCTATTTATATATATATATATTACCATTAATTCTGTATTTAAGACGATCACCATTCCTTAATAAAGTACCAGGATAAAGATCAGCAGGCAAAGCAATATAAAGAATAGCTTGGAGCGAAACAAATCCAAGATAAACAAGCACATCAATAGGTTGGATTAGAGATTTTAAATATTCAGGTTTTAATAAACTATCAAAGTAAGTTTTCCAGTCATCAAAAAGTAAATTTGATGGATAACCAGATTTATTACAACAGATGGCAAAAAAGAGAACTAAGATAGGTAAAGCTGTTACAAATCCAAAACTACCAATAGGTCCAAGAAATTCATATTGAGTTGTTTTTGGATTTAATTCTTGATTGGATTGGCTAGAGGATGAAGATGACTTACTCTTTGTAGTAGCCATGATTTATTTTAAAATAACAGTAATATATATAAATGTATATGTATATATATATATATATGTTTAAAATAAAAATAATGAAAAGAAAAAGAAAAAAGAGAGTTTGAAAAAAAAAATTAGAGTTTTTAAAAAATTTAAAATCGGTCAAAGTGCCCGATTTTCCATAAATTGGGTTTAAATTATTTTATTAGCCAACGTAAATCGTTTTTCTCCAGCGATCAAATATGGCACCTAATTCCTATCTTAAAACAAGTATAAAAGCTAATATATGTATGAACATTTATAAAATAGTGTAGTTTTTTTAATATTTACCAAGGATATAGTATAATTGATTAAAATAATTCTATTATATTTGATTGATATTTTTACGATACCATTTTTTTTTAATTGTCATTATGAACAGGATACGTCAAAAATATATATATCTATAACTTTTTATCATCGCAAATTGCGCCGAAGCCTTTTTTTATTATTATATAATTTTTTTGCATGAAGAAATTTAAGCAAATCATAAATATATATTTTAATAAATATGTATATATATGTATATATAGAAATGAAAATCAATACTGTATCTAAATTAACACTGGGTCCTGATCATTACCATTTTTCCTATGATCAATTCATTTTTTAAAATTAAAATTCTATAAAGAATTAACAATATATATCTTACAAAGTAGCCTTTATATTTATTGCTTTTTTTACACTATTATCTTTTATTATATTAAAAATATGATAGTATATTAAATAAAACAATAAAATATAGCGTTTCTATCTAAAAATTCTATTAAAACTGCAATTCACTTTTCTTTTCTTCAGCTTCTACCGGTAGTATCATATATTTTTCGTTTTTTACCTAATAGGTTAATAATAATAATAAATAAGTAAACTTATAATACACATATAACTTTTTTAAGAAAAGAATAAATAAATAAAAATATACAACTTACTATCACGTAAAACACTATATGCATTTGATATGACTTGAAATTTCTTTTTTGCTTCTTCTTTTTCTTTCGGGTCAGTATACCGATCAGGGTGGTGTTTCATTGCTAACCCACGAAAAGCACCCTGTATATCGGCTTTCGAAGCAGAAGGAGAGACACCTAATAAAGAATAATAGCCTTTAGGATCTTTACTCAATTGAGATGATTCTGTCGTTGATGATGAAGAATAATAATGATTTGATTCTGTTTGACTTTGATAAGCTTTTTCTTCTTTCCAAGCATGATATCGTTGTTCATTTTCGAACGCATCATATGCGGCTGTCCAATCTGTATCCCACATTTTTTTATCTTTCACTTGACTCTCTATTTCACGTTGTCGCATTATATCACGTACTCTTAAAGATAGCAATGGATAATACATGGTGATAATAGATGTCATTAAAGAAGGTAAAACTACACCAATCTAATTTGTTTATACATTCACAAAAAATAATAGGAATAAATAAGAACAATAGCAACAAGTAAATGATTCCAATTTTTCGCTTTTAATACCATCATCATCTTTTTCTTTTTTTAAACATATACCTACCCAAAATGAACCAGAAGCGCCACCATATCCTATACCACCGTTTAATGTCATGACAGCAGACATAGCTACCGCTGAAGCCACAGCTACCTTCTTCCAATTATATATCCTTATGCCACCAACCGATAAATCATGACCATTAATAAACGTTCTGAAATGCCGACCAAGATAGTTCACCGTATAAACATAAGCAGGGTAATAAACAGGTGATACAATGACATTTTCCATAGTTAATTCAAAATCAACTAATCGTGTTTTATCAGCACCATATGTATCACATAAAAAATTATCTATTAACTTTTCTTCGTGTGTACGAATAAACGATTTAGCAAAACGAAGAGCTGTTGTTGGATAAATAGTGTATGGATCTAATTTTCGTTGAATTGAATCGTACGTTTTATTGTTATTATCTTGATAAATAGGTCGGTCAAATAACGTACTATCAAATTGCTGGGCATCCATTAATCCTTGTCCTTTTCTAATTCCATTTACAAGCCCACGTCGATATTTATATGATCCATAGATTTGCAATTCAGGATGATTGGTTGGTGTATATTGCCTTGAAAAAGTATGCGAATCGAAAACCCAAGCCCATTCTGTATCCCAATATGATTCTGTACGCTTTGTTGCTTCATTATACCTATGTCTTATGATACTACGTCCCTGTGTACATTTATAAAAAATAATAAATAAATAATATTGATAATGAGTTTCATAAATTACCAAATCTTTTTTCACCTTTATTATATATACACATTCTTATTATTACCACTTGTGCTTGTTTTAATCTTGTTTGAACAGTAGCTGAAACCACCCAAAATGGCAAAAATATTTCCTCAGGTGTATTGGTATTTGATATATGTACAGAAAAAAAATTATGGCCATGAAAATCTTCAAATACCTAGGTATTTATTTAAAAAAAAACTAGATTATAATTTATTACTATTGAATTTCGGATAATTTTTTTAAATGTTATTACACTGTTTTTATCGTTTACTATTACTTTATTTTATTACCGTTTCTGCAGCTTTAATATGTTGAGTAAAAGGAATGGCGCGCAACTTGTGTTTAAGAGGACCATTGCTTTCTGAACTAAAAGACCTTACATAAAACTTTTTAAAAATAGATCCTTTCCATGATATAGATTGATATGAATATATACGTATCATCTATTATTATTATTATTTTGAAGAGAGTGAAAAAGAAGTGTAAAATAAAAATGTAAAAAAAAAGTTGGAAAAAAAATTACAAGCTTTATAAATTTGAAAAACTCCGCCAGTCAAATTTTTGCATCCTCGCATTTCATCCACTCTCGGATAAATTATTGAAAGCCCAAGTTGGGACGATATAGTCCCTACTTTATTATGCGCCTTTTTTAAAAAAATAAAAGTTCTCTTTTTTTTTTTTTCTCTTTCTTTATCTTTAATTTATTTTTTTTTTTTTTTTCAAATGCTTTTTTATAATAAAACTCAATTTTAATACAATAAAAAAATAATGTAGAAATGTCTACATAATTATTCATTTATAATTGAAATAATAATAATAATAATTCAAATTTAATTTCTCTGTGTATTATTTCTGCAAAAAATGTTAGGATTTTTACGCTTTAACTAGTTATACATGTCTTCACACAGCTTAAGAATTTTACAATATTCTCCAAATTCTTCTGTTGCATCACCAATTATTTTTGAAAACTATTGTCGCTCATAATACATAGAAGCAAACAAATCATTATTATAGGGCAAATAGTTTTGTAATATATTTAGCGCTACTGATATTGACAAGCTTTGTGATTCAGTTGAAGAAAAATTATAACGAAATCAAATTGATACTATACTGAAGCTTTTGAATCGTTCAAGCAAAAATATATGCTTACACGGTTACTTATTAGTTTGATAATCATAACAAGTGCAAAAAGAAATTGTATTTTCAGCAACTAATATATCATACGCAGCTTCTCTTTTAGAAAAAGGAACACATATCCATTTTGTACTGTTATTAGGGCCATAAACGATGTACTCATGTAAAGTTGCTCGTGGAATGGTATCGGTATGGTACCTTCTTGATTCTATTCCCCTTTGATATAAACTCATTCTATCACATTCTGCTCTAATATTGTATTCGATATGATTAATAAGAATATATAACAACCTGTCTAAGCGTCTATTTTTGTTTACAGCATAAGTAAACAGCTTTTAGTTGATTATGGCATGTTTCAATATAACTGTTTGTCAGCATTGATAAGGTCAGATTGCCATTAAATAACTTACTCCACATTCTGATTATTCTTTCATCAGCAAGCAGTTCTTTTTTAAAATAACCAATTAAACTTTATTGTTCCTGATATATATTACAGAATTCATCAATAGCATAATTAAACGTATCCGTATCGCTGATATGTAGCAGTAGATCAGTCTAATTGAAAAGGATATATATAAGAAATATTACAGTAAATTAAATAAACATAAACCTAATGACCGATTGCCAAAATTTTTGTTCATGTATTAATATTATTTAATTATAAAGAGTTTACGTAGGTATTTAAGAAAAGAGTATATTACCACTGACTTTTTTTTCCTTGTACATGTATGAAAGGTTCGATTTCCTTTTTTAGGCTCAATAAGACTTATTAGTGTGTACCAAGTAAATTCAAAAGAAAAAGTTTATGTCCCTAATAAAAAATGCATGCTCTTTTTAATTTTTAATAATAATTACTATGGTTAAAAATTTAAAAAAAAATTCTTTAATGTATCAATATTTATTTTCGACTTTTAAAAATATCGATAAAATAGCAATCAAAGTTAATAATATGATATAAAAAAAATATGGCTTTATTTATATTGTTCCCAATATCATTAAAAAATAAATTTAAATTAAATTCCAGCTGCTGCCCGTGACGTTGATAGTGGAGGGAATCTGGCTATAATTTTTTTTATTTTGTTTTGATTTCTATCTCCCTTCTTTTTTTTTTTTCTCTTCCATCTTTACACTTATATTATTATTATTTTATCATGTCTCTTGTCAACAGACCTAACAACGTTCTTGCTCAACAACGTTATTTCCAAGTAAATTAAAATAGAAAAATAACTTGAATCATTGAAAATAAAAAAAATAGAAGGAAATTAGATAATATTCAATATACACTTTTACTAACATGTATTTAAAATACACCATCGACCTTTATTAAAAATAAAATAATATAAACAATAGGCTCCTTCAAAGACTCCTTTATTCCTTCGTGGCCCTAGAGATAAGCTCTTTGTCTACACTACCTTCTTCGTTATCGGTACTGGTCTTGTAGGTTCTCTTTACGGTCTTACCCGTATGGTTCGTGTAAGTGACTGAAAATAGCCTCTATATGGATAAATAATACTTTCTTATATAAATAAATTGAATAAATCTTCTCATTTTTTTTTTTTTTTGCTTTCTTTATTAATAACAATAGGATCTTAAGGACTAAATATATTATCAAAACCAAAAAAAATCTTCAGCAACTTTTTATTAGGTCATTTATTTAATAATATAACATAGAAAAATACTTTTTTTTTTCTTTGAAAAACCATACACACAACACTTCTTTTTTTTATTATCGTTCTCAATCCTGTAATAAAGTAACAGCCTTTATTGTTTCAATTTACTATAGACTACACATTTTATACCACTATTATTATTATTCAATTTTATTACTCTGATTATTATTATTTTCTTTATTTATTATTATTGATGATGATAATGACCCAACAGGTTTCTTTTTTACATTTACAAAAACATTTTATAATTATTGCTTAATATATGTGTGGATAATAACTATATACCAAGTGGATTTTACAACAAATGTATATCAACAAAGCTTTAAAAAAATAGAATAGAGTGAAAAAAAAAAAAAATGGTACGACTTGAGTTGTTTTTGGGAAAAAAATAAATAAAAAAAAGTGGAATATATAAATTAGTTTTACTAACTTTTCATGAATTTTTTGGTTAAATTTATCAACATTATGCAGTAAAAACGTTCTTTTGTTTCTGGTCATTTTCTTTGGAAAAAAAAAAAAAGTAATGATAATTTATGTTGTATCATTCAATCATTGATTATTACTATTTTTTTTTTAAAAAAAAAAGATATACTTCATCGCAATGCCATTCATTGACTGATAACAATAAATACATCTACCACTTTATTTTTTAAAGAACCTTAATTATTAATATATACTTTTTTATTCACTTGTTTTTTTTTTAATTACTGTATGAATCAAACATATTTAGTCCAATTAAAAATATTGTTTTAAAATATATAACCATTAAAAATAAAAAACACAATAAAAAAAAGCATACATAATTATAACTAACAAAATTCTTGGTGATATATCTGTATGTGAAATACTTTCAATGTTAAATAAATATATTAAAGTAAAATAAATCTGGCGATGTTATAAAAATCACATACCAAAAATTTGGCGGCAATAGTAATTTTTATGGATTACACATCAAAAATGTTTAAAGCTCAGCTGTGGAAAAATTTATTATAAAGTGTATTTCCCCACATTTTCCTTTTTTTTTTTGTTCTTTTCTCTTTTTCTTTTTCTTTTTTCCTCTATTAAATAAAAACACCCTTTATTCCCTACTCTTTTGTATATATTAACTTACAATGGCTAAAACTTTTACTCGTGAAGAAGTAGCTCGTCATACTTCTGATGAAGATTTATGGATTATTATTGATACTGAAGTTTATGACATGAGTGTCTTTAAGGTAAATATAGTTTTATTACTATTATTATTATTATTTTAAATAACAAGAATAATAAATAATATATATATATATATATATATATATATATATATATTAATATATATGAAAATAGGATATGCATCCAGGTGGTGTTTTCCCTATTCTTGAATTAGCTGGTAAAGATGCTACTGATGCTTTCTATGGTCTCCATCGTCAAGAAGTTTTACAAAAATACAAACGTTATAAGATCGGTACTATTGCTGGTGAAGAACCTCAAATTGAAATGCGTAATCCTACTTCTATTTCTAAAGTTCCTTATGCTGAATCAAGTGCTTGGATGGGTTTCAAATCTCCTTATTTCAAGTAAGTATCAATATATACATATATATATGTGTGTGTATTTTTTTAAAAAAATTGTTTAGCCTTTAGCGTACAGCTTGCATTTTTTTTATAAAAATATATATATAATCAGCATGTGAAGATTAATATTTTTCCTTATTTACTCTATATTTTTTTTATTAGGGAATCTCATTTCAAGTTCCGTCTTGCTGTTCGTGAAATTCTTAGTGAACTTGAACCTGAGTTCCGTGAACTTGATCAAACCGATGGCAATATTCCTGATGAACTTATGCAAAAATTAGGTGAAACTGGTTTATTAGCTTGTAACATTGGTCCTGGTAAACATCTTAAAGGTATCAATATTCCAGGTGGTGTTAAACCCGAAGAATTTGATTACTTCCAGTAAGCTTTTTTTTAGAAAAAAAAAAAAAGAAAAATTAAAATTAAAAATAGTGTAATAATTATTGATATTCATTTATTAATTTAATTCCTTTTATTTTATTTTATTAAATAGTGAAATGATCGTTCAGTAAGTTATTTTCTATAATATAAATGGATAGAGATAAATTTACAAATAGGTAGGCCGATATTAATATTATAACCATTACAATTATTCTTATTTAAAACTTTTTAGTGAAGAATTTGCTCGTGTTGTTCCTCGTGGTGTTGATGATGGTACTATCGGTGGCTTTGTTATTGCTATTCCTACCATCCTTAACTTTGCTAAACCTGCCCTTCGTCAAAAAGTAAGTCGTATATAATGATGATGTTATTAATGGAATAAGTAAATATATGATATTCATTACTATTATTATTATTATTATTATTATTATTAGCTCGTCCCTGAAATTTTATCTGGTAAGAAGCGTATCTGTTTAGCTATTACCGAACCTTATGCTGGTTCTGATGTTGCAAGAATTCGTACTACCGCTAAACTTTCTGCTGATGGTTCTCATTATATTGTAAATGGTGTTAAAAAATGGATCACTAGTGGAAGGTAAAACATAATATCAATAACAATAGTAATAAAACAAGTTGATCAAAATAATAACAATAATAATAATAATGTAAAAAAATTAACATTTTATACTTTTTTATTCTTTTTTATTTTATTTATAGATATGCTCAATACTTCTCAACCGCTGTTCGTACTGATAAAGGTCTTTCTATGCTTTTAATTGAACGTGGTGAAGGTGTTGAAACTAAACCTATTAAAACTTCATACTCTGCTGCTGCTGGTACTGCTTATGTCACTTTTGAAAACGTAAAGATCTCTTCATTATTTTTTAAAACGAAAAATAACGAAAAATATATAATTACCAATTAACTCATGATTTTTCTTTCTTTTAATTTTTAAATAATATAGGTTAAAGTACCCGTTGAAAACTTGTTAGGTGTTGAAAACCAAGGTTTCATGGTTGTTCTTTGTAAGTGAATAATCTATATGTATATAAGAATAGTGATAAGAATTAAAGATTGATCATGGACTAAATTTCATTTATTTGTTTTATATTGTTTTTATAATATATAGCCAACTTCAATCACGAACGTTTAGTTATGCTTATGGGAGCTAGTTATGCTGGTCGTATTGCCGTAGAAGAATGTTTCAAATGGGCTAACCAACGTAAAGTATTTGGTAAACGTCTTATTGATCAACCAGTTATTAGAAATAAACTTGCTGGCATGGTAAATAATAAATATAATTTTTTTTTATATTTTTTTTTTGTTTTTAAAAAAAGAAAAAACCATAGCTGTTATGATATTAATACGTGATTTTTTATTTAATTTTATTTTACTTTATAAAATTAGATTGCCCAAGTTGAATCTTTCCATAACTGGCTTGAAAATTTAACTTATCAAATGAACCATATGGACTATAAAGAACAATCCATTAAACTTGCTGGTCCTATTGCTTTAGCTAAATACCAATCCACTCGTATGCTTCATAATATTTCTGATGATGCTTGTCAAATCTTTGGTGGTCGCGCTATTACCAAGACTGGTATGGGTCGTTACATTGAATCTCTTCAAAGAACCTATAAATTCTCTGTAAGTTTTATTTATTTATTTATTTTTAATAATAGCAATAATATCAATTATTCAGCAATATGTGTAACTCAATCTTTATAATTTTTATTCTCTATTCATAAATTTTTTAATAGGCTATTTTGGGTGGTTCTGAAGAAATCATGGCTGATTTAGGTGTTCGTCAAGCTATGAAACAATTCCCTAAAGGTGCTCGCTTGTAAAAAATTATAAAATATATAAAAAAAACCAGAGCAAGTCTTTTAAATTCTTTGAAAATATTTATTTAATGAATTATTTATATACATAAATCACTACAATGGATAATAATAATAAAAAAACCAATTTTGTTTTTTGTTTTAAGAAGAAATTGAATTTTGTATATAATATTTTAAGGGGAAAAAAAAAAGGTTGAGTGAACTATTTAATTGGACATATGCTGTTAAACGTAAAAAAAAAAAAGATAGATGATTATTCCTTCCATGTATAGACTCTTGCGGTTCCATCTAGATAAAAAAGTATAAATAATATTTTTTTGTTTATTATTTATTTATAAATTTAAATATTCCCATCTGTGTACCCCTCGTTGTTTTATTTTTATTTTATTTTAACTTACCATCACCACAAGAAATTAATAATGGGAAATAAGGATGTATAATAATATCACGCACTTCCATATCTAATCATTATACAAATAATAATAATATTAATAATAATAATAATAATAAATTTCTTATATAAAGATTGTCATCATCATTTAACGTATTTATTTATTCATTCATTTTTTACCTTGATGTTCTTTAATGATACTCGTAACTTGGCCAGTTAAAATATTAAAAACAAAAATTTGACCATATAGAGTAGGCGCAAATAAATATCTACCATTTGAAGCGATTTTCACCAACCAAGAATTTGAATGATAATCTTCATGTTTATATTTTTTAATTTCTTCCAATTGAAAAGGGTCACCCGATTGTTTTGGATACCATAAACGATGTAAAGTACAAGTATTGGGAGTAGAAGAAACGCCATCATCAATATCACACATTTCTGCACCACGGCTAATAAACCAAGCGTATTCTCGTTGATCATGATCATCTTCATCCATTTCATCAATATTCACAATAGTATCTTCATCTTCTTCTTTTTCTCCTTTTTTTATATCAATTTCTTTTGCTTTTCCTTTTCCTTTTCCTTTACTTTTATTTTTTTCCGTTACGTCTTCTTTATTTTCTTTATCAATTTCCTTGTATTTTTTTTGGTTTGTTATATATTCTATTTCATCCAACCAATGGATAAATTTACCACAGTCACAATAAGAAGAATACATATTTTCGAATGTTTGCATGACTTGAGCTTGCTCAAAATCATAGAGTTTTAAATGAGCATCGCAAGCACCTAAAAAGTATTTATTGCCTGTATTAGG
This sequence comes from Cunninghamella echinulata, assembly GCA_025201675.1. Lineage (NCBI taxonomy): Eukaryota > Fungi > Mucoromycota > Mucoromycetes > Mucorales > Cunninghamellaceae > Cunninghamella > Cunninghamella echinulata. Next base: position 18,161 of record MU612259.1, read on the forward strand.
TAAAAAGCTGACAGTAAATGCCATACATGTAACACCATCCCCCATACATTGAGAATCAACCAAAGTACTATAACAATAATAATAAAATAGATAGAGAGATAGGTATATTTACGGTTAATATTTTTGTTCTATTTATTTATTTATTTATTAACTTACATCCAATCGTTTTCCATATGCCATTTAAAAATATAACCATCTTGGCTTGTGGTGATGTAATAGTTTTTATCTTCAAATTTTAAAGACTTGATACATAAAATTTCTTCAGAATGACCCTCTAATCTGCCAATTACTTTATCTGTTTCTAGATCAAAGATCTATACAAATATTAATAATTATAAATAAATACTATTAAACATATAAAACATTCTTTTTTTCCTTTTTTATTTTTTTTCTTCTTCTTTTCCTTTTTCCTTTTTTTTCTTTTTTATTTTACTTTACTTTAATAGGGCAAGGTAAAATATGACAATCCTCATCGGTTTCAGACCAGCGATACCTATCTTTTAATTTGCCAGCTGTCAACATATAATTTTCTTTAAAGAGACCACAATAAAATTCATCAATTTGCGTTTCATCTTTATCACGTAATTTTCTTAATAATTTAAAATTCTGTCGAACATCCCAAATAGAAACATGACCCAGCACACAAAATGTTGCTAAAAGTTGTCCATCATCAGATAATGTCATCCCTAAGACTGGACCTTGTAAATGATCCAAAGTGTGGATGGCTTGTAATTGGTTATTTTCATTGACTTGATCAATCATGTATTCACTACTTTCTGGGTGGAATTCCCAATAAGTATCAGTAGAATAATGATCAAGTAACTGTTGGACGCGTTCACGATCATAAGTGGGTACTTTAAAAACATTTTTTTTCACTACAATTGGCTTTATAAAAAGGAAAATAAGAAAAGAAAGGGATGGCCAATATTAGTAAAAAAAAAAAAAGTACCTTTTTTTATCCATCTTTTTTTTTTTTTGTTACTATTACTATGATTGATTTTATTTATACAACTTACTTTTTTTTCTTTGCTACGTCTTGATGTTGCTTTTTGTTTTGTATTTTTTTTTTGAATACTTCTTTTCCGTTTATTATTACCGGTGTTATTATTTATATTCTTTTTATCTTTACTGTTATTAGTAGTAGTATTATTATTATTTTCTTGTTTAAATACAATAGGAGGTAAACCATCGACTTCTTCAATCAAATCATCGGTATTATATTCTTCCATGGAATCGTAGCCAGGATCTTCTTTTTTTTTTATATTCAACTCTTTTAACGCGTGAGTCATTTCTTCTTCTTCAACTACTTGTTTTATCATACTATCTTCTTCTTCCAGCCCATCCATCATATCATTATTGTTATTATTATTATCATTAAGTTGAGAAGAGGGGGGAGTAGTTGGAATAGGTGAATTAGGTGTACTTAATATATCAGTTTTATCATCTTGACTACTATTAGTGTTATTATTATTATTATTATTATTATTGTTAGCAGTTGTACTATTTTTTGCTCGTGTTGTTCTTGTTTTTGTCGTTGCTATTGATTTAGTTTCAATAGGTTCTTTATAAAAAAAAAAATAAAGTAGAAGAAAAAAAAATGAAGGGTTTAAAAAAATTGATCGATTTTTTTAAAGCCTCTCTTCCTTATTTTTTACCTTCTTCGTCAAGAAATTTTTTAACCTTTCGAAGTTTTCTTGTTTCTTTTGAAAGTGTCCCCTCTGTCTTTGTCATGTTGTAGAAAGAAAGAAAAAAAAAAATAGGAAAAATAACAAAAAAGACAAGGTAGAAAAAAAAATAAGAAAAAAAAAGATAAGAAAAAAAACAGTAACAATAACAATAACAAAAAATGAAACGTGTGATTTAAAATAATAATAATAATAACAATAATAATAATAATAATAATAAAAATGGTGATCAAGTTGGTTGAATCATTTAAGGATGAATTGTTTATTATTTACGACACTTAAAAACCAAAACCAAGTTAAACAACAAATAAATAGAGAAGTTAGGCTACACATACACTATTTTTTAAACTTTAAACCCAATGCATTTTATATTAATATTATTTGTCAACCTCTGTCACTTTTTTTAATCTATAGTTACACTAATAGAACCCCGCAATTCTAAATTTGGACATCTCCACTTTAAAATTTTCATATTTCATTATTTTTTTTTTTTTTTCTCTCTCTCTCTCTTTCCTTTTATTCTCACTTTTTTATATATTTGTTTTCACCTTCACTTTCACTTTAATTTTATTTATTTTTTATCTTAAATATATTATCATAATGGGTTGTTGTATTTCTACTACAACTTCATACAGCACAGAACATTTACGTAATGAAGAAATTGAAGAACAACTAAAAAATGAAAAAGTAGCAACTAAAACTATAAAACTATTATTACTTGGTATGTACCTAAAAATATCATAAGTAATTTTTCTATATCTTATTTAATATAATAATAATAACATGTATATTCCCTTTTTTTCAAAAAAAAAAAAAAAAAATAGGATCTGGGGAATCAGGAAAATCAACTTTTTTAAAACAAATACGACTTATTCATGACGGAGGGTTTTCAAAAGAAGAACGATTAACATTTCGAGATATTATCGTGAAAAATACTTTACAATCTATGATCACTTTATTAGAAGCCATTGATTATTTAGATTTACCAACAACAGATATACAAGAAAATAGACAAGAATTAATTCATACTTTGCAAAAACATGAACAAAATATTGGTAGAGGCAACATTTTACTATTACCTACGGATTTAGTACAAAAAATAGATCAATTATGGCATCATCCAATTATTCAACTGGCTTATAAAAAAAGAAATGAATTTCAATTAAATGATTCTGCTTCATAGTAAGTTTTATATATAGGCGATGTGAAAAAATAGAATATAAAAAAAGGAACGGAGTTTATTATCCTTTTTTTTAAAGTTTTGTTAAACTTTTCTATTACTTGTATAAGATATATTATTTTAACTTTTTTTTTAATATTTAAAACTCATATTATTTTCTTTTATATCTTTTTTTCTCCTATTCATCTGTTAAACCAAAAAAAAAAAAAAAAATTAGTTATTTTAATTCAATCCAACGTATTGGTGATCCAAGGTTTACTCCAACTGATCAAGATATATTACGATCTAGAGTGAAAACAACAGGGATAATAGAAACGAAATTCAAATACGAAAATAGAAATTATATATTAGTGGATGTAGGAGGTCAGCGATCTGAGCGTAAAAAATGGATCCATTGTTTTGAAAATGTAACCGCTGTGATCTTTATGGTAGCTATCTCTGAATACAATCAAGTTTTATTTGAAGATGCATCAATTAATCGTTTAAAAGAATCCATCGATTTATTTGCTTCTATTTGTAATACCCCTTGGTTTACCCATACTTCTTTTATTTTATTATTCAATAAAACCGATCTCTTTCAAAAGAAATGGTCAAAAGCGGATTTTCAAACTTATTTTCCTGATTACCAAGGTAAGGTTTTTTCTTCTTTTTCTACTTCCCCCCTTCTCATTTTTTTTTTTTCTTACTTTTTTTTAAAAATATTAATAATAATTACAATAAGATTGATCATTCATTTTAATTGATATACATATAAATACTTATTTATTCAATATTTCTATTAGGTTCAAATGATTACAAAGATGGATACAAATATATTGAAAATAAATTTACAAAATTAAAACCTTCAACAAATGATACCCAACTTTATTCTCACTTCACTTGCGCAACTGACACAGAACAAATCAAATTCGTTTTTAGAGCCATCATGGACGTTATATTACAAGAAACCATGCGAGATGTCGGATTACTTTGAATAAAATAATGCCGGCATTACTTTTTATCTTTTTCTCACTCCTTTTTTTTTTGAATGTTATATATATATATATGAACGATATCCTTTTTTTTAAATAATCCCTTCCTTTTTTTGTACAAATTTTATTATATATTTATTATTATTTTATAGTGCTGTTTTTATTCTATTTATTTTTCTTTTTTGATTTTTATACAATCTCGTTTCAATTTAATAAATTATTAGTTTTTTGTGTTTTTAAAAAAATATATATTTATTCTTTCATTAAAAATGCCAAAAATAAAAGTAAAAAAAGTGATTTGTTTATATATATATACAAAAATAATAATAAAATGATGCAATAAAAAATAATAGAAGGGAAAAAAAATAAGATGATTACTATGGTTTTTTTCTTTTTTTTTTTGGTTAATTAAAAAAGTTAAATAGCGTCTTCCAAAATCATACGAGGAGAAATATTCATAGCCATTAATTCTTGGAATAACAATTTAGCAGCATAAGGAATATTCATTGTTTTCATATATTTGGAACTTTTACAAAATTGACACCAACCAGAATAGCCAATCAAACCACAATCATCACATACATTAATTTCAAAAGAATCGGAAGATATCATTAATCGTTCTAATAAAAGCATACTAGCACCATAACCAATTAAACAATCTCTTTCCATTTCACCTAAACGTAAACCACCATCCCGTGACCGCCCTTCGGTAGGTTGACGAGTTAATGTCGCACGAGGTCCACTAAAAATAATAAAAAAAGTAAAAAATAAAAATTTAATATGGAATAGTAAGAAAGTAATGTCATTAATAGTAACAAAATTTAATAACTTGTCAATTTATATTATTTCTTTTTTTTCTATAATAATAATAATAATAATAAATCATATATATATATATATATATATCAAAACACTTACCGTGCACGAGCATGCATTTTATCCATAACCATATGTTTAAGTTTTTGATAATATATAGGGCCAAAAAAGATATAAGCAGATAATGGTTCTCCAGTGATACCAGACGTAACATAATCTTTACCAGAATAATTAAAACCATGTTCCATTAAAATCCGACTCATGTCTTCTACTTTACTACCGCCAAAAGCCGTGCCATATTGCAATTTACCAGCTAATACCCCAGCTTTACCAGCCAACAATTCAATCATTTTACCAACTGTCATACGAGATGGGAAACCATGAGGATTCATAATAATATCTGGACAGACACCTAAATCACTAAAGGGCATATCTTCCTGTTGTACAATAATACCACATACACCTTTTTGTCCGTGACGAGATGAGAACTTATCTCCTAGTTCTGGTCTTCTTGTTTGTCGAATATTTATTTTGATTAATGTTTGATCACTTTCGGTAGTTGTAAAAAGAACTTTATCAATGTATCCTGTTTGTGGTGATTTATATCGCATGGCCTGTGGTTTAAAAGATACTGTTTGTTGTGTCCCTGCTACTCCAATATCATTGCCTCCTACTGGAACTTGTTTGTTAACAAAGACTGATCCCATTTCAACAGGTTCTCCAACACCAGAAATACCATCAGCTTCAATTGTATCATAAGATGGATCCCAAAAATCTGAATCTCTTGCTGGTGGATCTGCAAGCCGGTCGTGTCTATTTAAATAGTAATAATGATTAGTAAATGTCAAAAAAAAAAAAGGTAACCCAAAGATAATCTTTCCAAGCTTACGTTCCGTTAGGGTATCTTTTGATCATGGTGGCATATTTTCTCATCACTTGGCAACGACCAAATCCACGATCTAATCCAGACT
>MU612260.1:5707-23758 GCA_025201675.1 Cunninghamella echinulata
TTTTTTTTTTTTTTTTCCTTCATCACACATAACTTTATATATTATTAAAAATGGCTCCCGCTGGTAAAGCTCCTGCTAAGACTGTTGAAAAGAAAACCAAATCTCCTTCTGACAAGAAGAGAAAGCCTCAACGTAAGGAAACTTACTCTTCTTACATCTACAAGGTTTTAAAACAAGTTCACCCTGATACTGGTATCTCCAACAAGGCCATGTCTATCTTGAACTCCTTTGTTAACGATATCTTTGAACGTATCGCTTCTGAAGCTTCTAAATTAGCTGCTTATAACAAACGTTCCACCATTTCTTCTCGTGAAATTCAAACCGCTGTTCGTCTCATTCTTCCTGGTGAATTAGCTAAACACGCTGTTTCCGAAGGTACCAAGGCTGTTACCAAATACACCTCTTCCAAATAAACGTGCTTTTTTATTTTTTTATCATTTTAATATCTTTTATATACATATTTTAATTCTTTAAAAAAAATTTTAAAAAATGGTTTATTTTTTATTTTTATTATTATCATCATGCTTCTCTATTCATTTTTATTACCAATTAGTTACTCTTTCAATTCTTTTTTTTAATAGTATCTTTTTCCACACACCCTTTTTATCATAATTTTCGCTTTTTATTATTTACTATTAAATCATGTACAGACTCTAAACATATTTTATACAAAAAAAAAATAAAAAACATTATTGTAAACACATTAAAAAAAAATTTAAACAGTTTGTCTAATTTTTTTACGTGATTGCTATAAAAGAAACAGATGTCTTGATTTGACACAAAAAAAAGATTGTGCATAGTAATATTTTTTAATTGACTGTTACTATTTTTTTAAAAAAGACATTCAAGTTAAATTAAAAAGGTATTATATATATATATATATATATATATATATAGTTTTAGCTACGTAACAATAATAACCATCACAATAAATATTAATAAAATATATATACACTTTTTTTTTCTTTTTTCTTTTTGAATTCAGATTATATATATGGAAATATCATATATGTTTTCTCGAATCAAAAAAGCTTATTTTTTTTTCCCCATCATTTGGAGTTTGTACCTTTTTATATTTAATTTCGATTTTTTAAAATTTTTTCTTTCTCTTCTTCTTCCTCTTCTTCTCTTTCCTTTTTTCTTTTTGTTTCTTATATATACGTATACATATATCCTTCCTTATTATACTTTTTTCTTTTTCTTTTTATATACATATATATTTATATATTTTATTTAATGGCAGTAATTAGTAGTTTAAAAAATACTTGGTGGGATCCTTTTACTAATCGCTTGGAGGCATTTATAAAGAAAATAAGCGTTGAGCTTCCTGAAAAACCAAACTGGAGTGATTCCATAAATGGATCTTGGTAATAATTTTTAAATATATATACATATATTTATATATTATTGTTTAAAAGAGGAAAGAGTAAAAGAATTATATAAATGATAGGATATGAGAGAAAAACTAAGAGGGAAAGATATACATATGCTCATATTATTATTATCATGGTTATTAGGTACATTTCTAAGAAACGTCATGCGTTAGAGCTCATATTTTTATCAAGTACATTTGCAATATCAACTTATTACTTTTACAACAAAGCGTTGGGTCCAAATACATGGAATCGATATTTATTAAACAATTTTATACCACCTAATAAATCAACGCTTATGGAAAAGGCTGTCTTGACATCTTTAATAGGCTCTTTAGGATTAACATTAACACATAAGATATTACGTAAAAATGTATTATTTATGTTACAACCTTGTCATATGAGTGCCGCCTTATTGATTTTCACCATGACGTACCCAAATAAGCAATCACCACTTCCTCATATCCTTTTCAATATCTATCTTTATACTCAATGGGGTGGTATTGCTGCTTTACTCTTCCCTGATTTACGTGATCATAAATATCTTGGTGAAACTTTTAACTTTTTTGCAGGTAATGAATAAAATAAAATATAGATATGGATAAAAAAAGAAAAGATGGCTGTAAGTAAAAAAAATAAAAATATATCGACATGTATGAAAAATATGAAGTTTTACAAAAGTAAATGCATAAAAGAAGGAAAAGTAATATGTTTATAAAAAAACATTTTGAACTGGCTCATTCATAATACTGTATCTTGTTTTTTTTTCTTTTTTCTTTCAAATAGAACATTTATTAATTTTATTGGCACCCATTTATATGATATACAGTAAAAGGTATTTAGTTCTTCCCGCTTCTGTCGATATGGGTCTTTTTTCATTCTTTTTATATAGTTTTTTCCATTCACCTCTACTTCATATATGTGCACTTCGATCTGGCCTTAATTTAAATTATCTTTTCACTCCTCCTCCAAGTAAGTAATAGTAAAAATCAAGAATTCATTATTATTATTATAATTATTACCCAAAAAAAAAGGAAAAAAAAAAAGAAATATACCATGATCATTTAGTTTCTCATATATTATCATTCTCTATATTTATTTTTTATAGTTAAATTTTTACTCAAACTTGGATCAGGATATCGTTTAGCATTATATGGAACTGCGTTATTAGCCATGTTTACGACTAGATATGGACTTGTGAATAGTATCATTAAATTATTACCTCAGCAATCATTTAGTATTATAAGAAAAGGAATTCAATAGAGCTTTTTTTAATTCTTTAATTTAAATATACATATAGTTTTTTTTTTTTATTTATTTAATTGTACAACATTAGAGTAAAAGATCATCCATTTTAATCATAATAAATATTTATTTTTATTTTAAGGAGAAGATATATATATAAACCCAAAAAATATGTATATGTAAATAAATAAAAAAAAGTTTAATGTAGCTGTTTATAAATAAATAAATAAAAAAAAATAGAGAGAGAGTAGGGAAGGGTATCAAGAATTTTTTTTAAATATATTAAGATGTCATAGATACGGAAGTTTCTACCGTTGATAATCCCGTAGTAGGGGAGGCTTTAATATCTGATGATGGTGATAATGTATCCATACCAATCATTCTTTTTGCTCGACCACGACGTTTCACTAATGCATCCCGATCTGCTTTTTTTCTTTTTACTTCTTTAATTTTTCTTGCCACTTGACCCATATCTTCCACGTCCACCATTCCATTTGTACATCCAGCAGAGGCGATCACAGATGGATCATAATCGATTCCTTTGCTGTTATTGTTATTATTGTATTGATGGTGTTGTTGAAGAGAAATAGTATTTAATTGATTTATATAATTATTAAGCCATAAAGCCATATCATTATTATGTTGTAGCGCCGTTATATACATTGATTGTAATGAAATAGCTCCTAATTGTTTTAATTTTTCATCAAAAGCCCTACCTATTTGTTGTAGATCGTCATTGACTAAAATAATCCCATATTTTAAATGATGAAGTGGTTGTGTTGAAAGAATAATTTGATCATTCATCCAGCCCATTAATCTAATATATAAACAAAGAAAGAATGGAAAAGAAATAGATATTAGGTCAAGTCAATATCCTTTTATTTATTATATTTCCTCTCCTTTTGATTTTTATCTATTTATTATATTTTACCTATCCAAAGCACCGTTACTTTTTATATCTGATAATAAAAATATACATACGGGTGAAGATAAAAGTATATCTTGACATTGTTCATGGTCTAAAAGAACTGTACATAATTTATATTTTTCGTCCTCTTCTTTTCCTTGTTGTTCTTGTTTTATATTATCCAATTGTTGATTTATAAAAGGTATTGGCCAAGTAGTTGTCGTCATATTATTTCCACAAGATATGAGTTTAATGGTAGTAGTGGTAGTTGTAGTAGTCATTATAGAATTCAAATCAGAAGGACAATGGCAATCATAAAGTTGTTTTTTTTGTGTACAAGTTAATATAGCATCTTTTTTTGGTTCTGGTTTCTTAGTAGGTTGAATGTTTTTACAACAAAGTCCATTATAGTCTTTGCTTCCACCACAACACTCGTCATCCGTATCATACATATCCGGTCCAATGGAAAACATATTAGAAAAGCTGTATATCATAGTATCTAAAAAACTCATGATTGAAAATAAAATATTATATATGTATTTATATAATAGTAATAATAGTAATAGTAGTAGTAGTAGTGATGGTAATGATACTGGAATGGATTAAAAAAAAAAATAGGATAATTTTTTTATACAAGAGAAAAAAAAAAGAAAAGAGAAAGATGGAAAAAAATTTGAACAATTAAAGTTTACATCTGCGTTTTAAAAAAAGTCGAAGGAGTTTCCTTATATAGATTTATATAAAACAAAATAAACTTTTTTTATTTTTATTTTATATACAACTTGAATATGTTACGTTATTTTATATATGACTTGATAGGTCAATGTTTAAATGCATAATATAACCATTTATGATTTTATTTCGATTATTAAATTAATGATCATTGTTATAATGTATATACTAATCCATAAATAACCCAACATTTTAGACATACGATAATGATTTAATGGGACTAAAAGAAGTGATAACACTAATACAATTAAAAGACTGATGGATGATACAATAATTGTTGAGGAGACGTCAATTGGATATGGCTCTTGCCGTTGAATGGTGACATAAGTCGTTGCAATACCTATTCCTAGCATTATATCTATAAATAAATAAATGAATGAATAGATTATCATCATAAGTGATCATTCAAGTTGATTTTATAATATTTTAATAAACCATTATTTATATTTACTTACTTAACATAGGCCCACCAAAACATGCACTCATAGCCATCAATGGGTACCCCATCCTTGCTATCGTTATATTTGCTACAAAATCACCCAAACTATTGCCCTGTAGTTGTATATATTTATATATTTTAGTAATGATATTTATTTCTCTCGCTCTCATACACACACACACACACACACACATACATATATATATATGTTATTATTATTATTATTTGTTGTTACCATGGCAAAAATAGTTAATCCTAAAATAGCTTCGCTAACGCCAAGAGCCATGCCAATTGTTTGTAAAACACTAACAACTTCATTTGCAATAATATAAATCCAAACTACGGCCATACCGAAACCGATAAAACACATCATCCAATATAATCGAGGTTGTATAGCTTGAGATGTAGTGAGTAAAAAAAGAAAAGAGAAGAGAAAGCCTATACCAAGTGTGAGAGGAAGAATAATGATAGGGGAAATGATATCATTAATAGCAAGGACTAGGGCCATTAAAAAAGGTGACCCAACCAATTGAATAGCCGTTAACCATCTACACCATGATGCTGTATTTTGATGATGGTCTATGTTTTCTAGTGGATCTATTGGTCTATCATCACCCTCTTCATCATCATCATCTGGTAAATCTTCAAGTATACCCATTGTGTCATCATTTAATTGATTTAGATTCCTTTTATTATTATCATTATTGACTTCTGTTTCTTTAACGACAGGCAAGGTGACGGTTAATAAAAATATAACGGGTGCTGAGATGATGGAACTGATTTTATTAAAAAACGATTTCTGATCAAAATTATATAATGAGGGAAAGAGGCGATATATCACATCATCTATATCGAACCATGTTGGTGATGCTGATGATGAAATTTTTAATTTGATACGCTTCAATCCGTTGGATAAAAATGAAGTTGAAGGTCCTATTTCATTAATATCTATTTGTGACGAGGATGGGGAGAGTGAAGGTCTAAAATGATTAGAATTAGTGCGTGACATTAATGGCAATTCTTGTTGTTCATTTATTGATGGTGTAGATGATGGATATGTATGTTGTTGTCTTTGTCGATGAGATCGTCCAGTTGTTGAATGTTGTAATGATTTAACCACATCTTGAAACTTTTTTTTTAAAATTGATGAACAAAAATAAATAATTATAATGAATTACTTTTACCGCAAGCTAAGTATATATATTCTCTTATAATTATTAGTTTACACCTACCTCAATAGCGGAAAATAATGATGTACGTATATGCAATTTCATATGTGCCCGATTGCCTTCTGTTTCAAATCCCTCATCGTATAATTCCATTTCATCGCTCGATCGGTCTGATTCTAAAAACAAATTTAAATGCATAGATTTATAATTAATATAAATTCCATTTTTTATTTATCTTATATATATATATATATGGCTATCCCCAGCTTACCATCTAATGAATTACCCAATAGTAAATGATCTACGTCTGTTCCATTTTCCCCATATTCCAATCTAGCACGATTAACGAGATTTAAATAATTGGATCGTCGCTTCATGATATAGTTTCCACCTACTACAAATATGACATATATGATATAAAATACAATCAAAAGAATTGCTTCATAGGAATGAATGAGACCATCCGACACAATTCCAAGCACCATTATGATTGCCAATGTAAAAAAGGATACATCTCTTAAAAAACTATATTTTTTTGCTCTAAAAGGTTTAATAGCGCACATTGATCTAAAGTAAAATAAAACAATAAAATTAAAGTTAAATAAATTAACAATAAAAAAAAGCCACTGCCCTTTTTCTCTCTCATTATTATTATCATTACTATTTACCCTGCTACGATACTAACTATAAAGGATGCTGCACCAATAAGTTCGCCAAGAGCGAGAGAGCCCATGTTTGAATTCATAGCACTAAAAGTAGAGAATAAATCAGGACTACCATTACCAAAGGCTAAAAAAGTAACACCTGTCTATATGTTAATATATAACTATAAGTTTTTTATCGCTTTAGTTTTTTAATTGATAACTTTATTTGATATATATTTACAAGACTTTCAGATAGGTGAAGTACAGAAGCAATAGTTTGAAGGTTTGGACCTACACGTATGAAAAAATAGTTTTATATAAGTATTTTATTCTCTTTGTATGACGTAAAGTACCTTTTCCATCCTCTTCATATTTACATAAACTTACAAAAAAAATCCGAAGCTGCAATACCAACAAAACCGAAAAGGAATAAAAGCCAAGTGCACTATTTTATCAAATAAAAATATATCTTTTTCGTTTAAAACCTTTTCTTTTCTTATTTTATGCACTTTTATGTACATGTATATATATTTATTGTATGTTTTTAAATGTATCTGTAGTTACCATTAATATAAATACTATGGGCTTTTCTACTGAAGAAGAGCAGTAATAAATTTGTATATAATTTATTATTCCAGGTGTATTATCTTGGCAATATTCTAATACATATTCACATTGGTTATCTTGCTGAAATATATTTTCGCACTATATTAAAGATAATAAAAAATATGATACTTAGAAAATAGTTATAGCATTGTATTTTTTTATTATTATTATTATTTTTATATTTTACTTTATTTTCTATGGTATCTCGTTTTGAATATAAAGTATTTTTGGTATCAATATGTCGTTGCCATGAAAACGTGATTATTTTAGTAACAAAAAATAAAGAAAAGAGAAGAACGGCTATTCTTCCTAAAGCCATAAGTTATTTTTTAAAAAGCAGAAAAAAAGAGAGAGAGGTGGGAATGGAAAAAAAAATTTACCTATCTTTTTTTTTTTTTAATTTACCGCTCTATCTGTTTACAAAAAAGGAATCTTTACTACTATAAAGAAATTGTGTCCTTTTTAGTAGTTAATTCTGGTTTCAAAAAATTAATATAACCAGCGTATAATATTCTATTTTTTTCATCTATTTCATCTATAATTAAATCGACAATAATAAGAATAGACAGTAATGACTGATTAAGATTTTATTTAATTAAAAAATATGATTGGCCAATGCAGTCGCCCACATTGATTTTTTTGCTTTAAAGTTTTCTCTCAATTCTTTTTTATACTCCAGATTTTTTTTTTCTCCAGATTTTTTTTCTCTTCTCTTTCACTTTTTTCTCACTTTTTTATTTTACTTTTTCCTTTTGACTATATATATTTGACTATATTTTTCTATTATAATTATAATTATTTTATTTAAACTATATACCTTTTTTTTTTTTTAAAAAAAAAGAAACCATTTAGTTTATCAATGATTGCTAGTATTAAAGGACTTAAGCATGCTCCAACTCATTTTGCTATTGAAATCTTACCACAATATTTATCAAAAGAAGGTTTAGTATGTTATCCTATGTCTGTTTTTGAAGGGTTTATTGTCTTGAAATTATCTGAGCCTATCTCTGTAAAAAGAATAAAGATTATTTTTAAAGCTTCAGGTAATGGTTAAATTAGAATGAATAATATATGCATATGTTCGTTTTATATTAACTCCACCCTTTTTATTGTATCTTTTTATCCTTTTTTTTTTTTTTTTTTTTTTTTTTTTTTTTTTTTTTCCTTTATATCATTAGAAAGAGTTAACTGGGATGTATTAGGATGGGAAAAGAGTAAAGATGGAGATGAAAGATTATTTGCAATACGAACCACCTTATACAATAATGAAGTAACAGGTGACATATTAGAAGCTGGCGAGCATACCTTTCGATTTGCTATTGAATTACCACCAGTGAATTTCCCACCAACTATTGATCATTATTTGATAGCTACCACCTTTCATTTAGTAGCTTCTTTGGAACGACAACAAAGTAATAGCCATGAAATGAAAACGTTTCGAACTCCACCTTATCCTGTTCAATTTAAACCTGTTCTTCAAACAAGATTATTAAAAGTAACACCCACTTCACCTCTATCACAACATCAAACATCTGTAACACAACGTGTCTCAGCCCATCTAACTTTACCAAGTTTAGAATATAATATATTTGATACCAAAAAGATCCCCGTCCAACTTGTTTTTCTAGCCAATCATCCACAATATATCATTAATGCTTCCTTGCAGCAAGTGAAAATCGCTTTAAAACAAACGTTAACCATTCATCATAAAACGTTTACACGGACTGAAACAACTACTTATTATCAGACTGATTTGCGTATTCCTTTCAATTCTGTACAAAACAGAACAGCTTCTTCTTCTACTTCAACCGACTGTTCTTCTACTATCTTACTACAAACCGATATCCCTATCAATAATAATAATGATGTTGATAATAATAATAATAATAATAATACGGATGATACTATTCGACAACAACTGCCTTCAAAAAAGTTAACATTACCAACGGTTACCTTTTCAACACGATTTAATTTACGATATACTTTGGAAGTCTCTCTTAAATACCGAACTGGGCCAATAGCAAGCAAGAAAAAATTATTTAGTTTGCCTATCCATTTTGGAACCCTGCCAGCAGGTGCTTTACCAGATGATAATTTACTTTTATATATGGATGATGTAGTCAGGAATTGTACTACTTTGATATATAAACCAAAATTCTTAACACCTATTAATCATCCAGATGAAGTATTACCTGCTTATGATGATCTTTATCGACCTCCTACTTATGAATCAAGAATCATACCCACAGCAGCAACAACAACAGCAGCAAGTAATCACCTTCGTCTTAATAATATTGTTGCTATTTAATTCTATTTTTATATATATATATATTTATCACCAGCTTTTATTTTTTTATTCCCACCCTTTTATTGTATTATTGATTTTTATTATTATTTGTATTGTGAAAATAAAAAAAAATAATAAAAGTTCTATTATTAATTTTGACATGTTAGTCATTTTATTTCTATTTATGTAAAACGCCTCTATTTAAAATTCAGATTTTTTTAAATTATCATATTCATGGAAAAATATAAGGTATATTTCTTGAGATATTTCCGTACGAACGGGTTACAATGGACAACTTTTTTTAATCATAAATGGTAATTTTTTACTGTAAAGATTTATTATTTTTATTAATAGCACTATTTTATATATATTGGTCGTTTCTTTTTTAAATAATGATAGGTAAAATAGTATCAAATATCATATGATATTCATAATTACAATACCGAAGGAATAAATCAAATTAGTAGAAATCTTATTAATATTCTATTAACAAAATGGGTTAAAGTTTGCTAAATTCTGTCATTTTAAATTTTTAGCAAAAATCATTTTCTTTTTTCTTTTTTTAAAAAACGACTGTACATGGAAATAAGTTTTTTTTCTAAATATCTCGTTAGAGAAAATAAAAAATAAAAACATTTTACATATTTCTATAAAATTGTCATGGACTTTTTTTTATTATACTCAAATATATATAATGTAGCATCAGTTTGCACTAGAGGAAAAAATGCTACTTTCACTGACTTTACCACCGTCATCCCCAATTGAATCCGTTATGTTTATTTTATGTTTTATGTTTTATGTTTTTAATTCCCGATAATTAATGTATGTACTCTCTTTTCGTTTCAATGCGTTTATATTACATTATAGATACTATGTAGACAATTAATGGAAAGTTAATCATCAAAAACTATTCATGCTACTTTTATTTTTATATAGTATATCATGGCATCGCCATATTATTAGATCTATTTTATTTTTTTAATAAAGTAAAGAAATAAATAATCTACGTTTATTGATAATAAAAGGTCCAACACCGTAATACATCGTGATATACATGTATTTCAATTCATGGAAGTAAAACAGTCAAATACAATCAATATATTTTTATCAGAAAAAAAATTACCCAAATTTAAAATTTTTTTAAACTCAACCGCACTTGAAAAAAAAATTAATAAAACACCAGAGACGCGAGGATTTTTTTTCTTCTCTCAGTTATTTTTTTATTATTACTCCCCAATCTTTTTTTAATTTTTAATAATAATAATAATAATATAATGTCACAGGTAAAAAGTACAATTAATCATACACACTATTTTAATTAAACAATCTTTAACGCATAAAATTAATTTTCTTTTCATTTACCTTTACTTTTTTTTATATATAGACACCGGAAGAAATGGAAACTGGGCGTGAAGTTACTTCAATGGTAAACAATAAAAAAAGACGATTCAATAACAAGATCAATATAATTATTCGATTGTCATCACTTTTATTTTATAAAAATATAATTTGGACTTTATTAACTTAATTGCTTCATTTTTCATTTTGTATATACTTATGACATTATTAGCCTTCTCCAATGAATACACTACCAACCGATGATCATGCTTCACCAGCTACTGATTCTGTACGATAATAATAATCAACAATAATCACCATAATCTTTTATTTAGCTATATGCGGATCGAGTTAATATTGACATCTTATCCTTTTCCTTTATTTTTTTATTTTTTGCTTTTAGGATATGGATACTTCAAGTAGAGTCAACTCTTCTGGACAAGTTACACCTAAAATACAATATAAAGAGCCCAGCTTGGTAAGATTTTTTTTGTACTAGAAAAAAAAGAAAAATAAAAAGAAAAAGGGTTCATATGAATAATATAAAGTTTTAACTTTCACTATTATTAATGCTATTATTTATTTTTACTTATTAATATAGTATGAATCACGATTAAAACGGTATCGTTACTTATTAGGTCAAACGGATCTTTTTGCTCACTTTTTAGATTTGAAATTAGAAAAAGATGAAGCTATACAAACAGTATTGAAGGAAAAAAACTTGGCTAAATCTGAAGACGGAGGGTAAAATAATAATTGTAATAATAAACAAAAATAAAAAATTGATGGATTAATTTCTAATATGAACCTCCCTTTTTTTATTTTACTTTTACTTTTTATTTTTATTATTTTATTACGATAACCTTTTTTTAGATCAAAACGGCGTCGTAAAACAGAAAAAGAAGAAGACGAAGAGTTACTAAAGGATGAAACAAACTCAGAACAATTGACTGTCTTTACTGAATCACCTTCTTGTAAATAAAAAAATAATTATAATAAGAGCCTATACGTATATTTATATTTATGGGATTTTTTTTTTCTTATATATATTATAATAGATGTCACTGGGGGTAAATTACGTGATTATCAAGTACAAGGATTAAATTGGATGGTTTCTTTATTTGAAAATGGTATTAATGGTATTCTTGCTGATGAAATGGGTCTTGGTAAAACTTTACAAACCATTTCATTCTTGGGTTATTTAAAACATGTTCGTGGTATTTCTGGTCCTCATTTAGTTGTTGTTCCTAAATCTACGTTACACAACTGGAAAAATGAATTTTCAAAATGGGTTCCTGATTTTAATGCATTTATTTTCCATGGAGATAAAGCTGCAAGAGTAAGTCATATTACGATAAAAATAATGATAATAAAGAGAAAAAAGGATATTATATAAATATATATGATGTAAAAAAAATAATACAAGTAGGATAATAATCATTATATATCGTCACCATTATTATTATATATAGGCAGAATTAATTAAAGAAAAAGTTCAACCTATAGATTTTGAAGTATGTATTACCTCTTATGAAGTTTGTTTAATGGAAAAGTCAGCATTTAAAAAAATTCAATGGCAATATATTATTATTGATGAAGCTCACCGTATTAAAAATGAAAACTCCATGTTATCACAAATCGTACGTATTTTCGAAAGTAAAGGTCGCATGTTAATTACTGGTACTCCTCTTCAAAACAATTTGCATGAACTTTGGGTAAGTAATGAAATAAAAAAATAAACAAAGTGGAAATAAATAGATTAAATAGTTATTTTTAATATTCTTTTTCCATTATATTAGGCTTTATTGAACTTTTTATTACCTGATGTTTTTAGCTCGTCTGAAGTTTTTGATGAATGGTTCGAATCTCAAGGTGGTGATCAAAAGAAAGTCATGGATCAACTTCATAAGGTAATTTCATCATTTTTGTCCATTATCAAAAATAATGAAAGAAAATAAAAATAATCACCAAAGAAAGGAAAATATTAATATATATATATATTGTTCCAAATAAATAAATAAATAAATAGGTGTTACGTCCTTTCTTATTACGTCGTATTAAATCTGATGTTGAAAAATCCTTACTACCTAAAAAAGAAATCAATGTATATATCCGTATGTCACCTATGCAACGTCAATGGTACCAAAAGATTCTTGAAAAAGATATTGATGCTGTGAATGGTAAATAATAATAATAATAATAATAATAATATAATATAATTGTATATACAAGTTAATAGAATGATTATTTATTTTTTTATATTTTTTAGGTGCTACTGGTGGTAAAAAAGAAGGAAAAACAAGATTATTAAATATTGTTATGCAATTACGTAAATGCTGTAACCATCCTTATCTTTTCGATGGCGCTGAACCTGGACCTCCATATACAACCGATCAACATATTATAGATAATGCAGGTAAAATGGTTGTCTTGGATAAACTCTTAACTCGTCTTAAGGCACAAGGTTCCCGTGTTTTATTATTCAGTCAAATGAGTCGTGTCTTGGATATCCTTGAAGATTACTGTTGGTGGAAGAATTATCAGTATTGTCGTATAGATGGTCAAACCAACCAAGAAGATCGTGTAGACGCAATTGATGAATATAATAGACCTGGCAGTGAAAAATTTTTATTCTTACTTACAACCCGTGCTGGTGGTCTTGGTATTAATTTAACAACTGCTGATATTGTTATTCTCTTTGATAGTGACTGGTAAATTATATTTATATATTAATTTTTTTACTAGTGTATATATGTACATAGTTGACGTTGCATTATACTATATTTATTTATATATAGGAATCCTCAAGTTGATTTACAAGCTATGGATCGTGCCCATCGTATTGGTCAAACAAAACAAGTAGTTGTATTTCGATTTGTCACTGAAGTAAGTATATATAAATAAAACGATTAATACAATTTCAAAATTATAATTGTTCTAACTTTTTTATTTATTCATTCATTTATTATCATAGAATGCTATCGAAGAGAAAGTTTTAGAACGTGCAGCTCAAAAACTTCGTTTGGATCAATTAGTTATTCAGCAAGGTCGCATGCCTCAAAATAAAGGTAATTAAAAGAAGACAATAACAACATGTGAAAGAGTATGTATAATTTTTGTTTTGCTTTGTTTTATTAATTATTCTTCCGTTTCTTATCAACTAATTAATTATAGGTGCATCTAAAGATGAATTGTTAACAATGATTCAACATGGCGCAGATAAAATATTTAAAGATACTTATGACTCAGTCTCAGATGATACAGATATTGAAGCCATTTTACGTCATGGTGAAGAAAAGACAGCTGAATTAAATAATAAATATTCTAAATATAATATGGATGATTTGAAAAATTTTACTTCTGAAAGTGCATATAAGTGGGATGGTGAAGATTGGAGTAATAAGGTAAAATATATTATTACTACTAAAAAAATAGCACAATTATCATTATCATCATAATACAACTTAATATATATACCCATTATCAATATTATTGTTATTAATTTTTATTTTAAAATAATAGCGTAAAGCTGATGGTATTGGACTTTCATGGTTAGGACCAGCTAAACGCGAACGTAAAGCCAATTATGCTGTAGATGATTACTATAAAGAAGCCTTAAATACACGACATAAAGCTGCAACATCAACAAAACCACCTAAATCAAAACGATACCATATGTAACGCTATTAAATATAAAACATAAAATATTATTGGTGATCAAAATGGATAATGTATTGATTAGCTATTATATTTCTTCTTTTATTATTAATAGTGAAGACTTTCAATTTTTCCCACCAAAACTTGCCGAACTTAACAGAAAAGATACACTTTATTTAAGGGTAAATTATTTTTATATAAATAACCAATAACATGTATACAAATAATTTATTTATTATTTATTAATAATATTATTTTATTTTTCATTATTAGAAACAACTCAACTATAAAATTCCACCTATTACTCAAACCGATGACCCTGAAGAAAATGAAAGGTTAGAAAAGGAACGTCAAGAAGAACAAATTAAAATTGATAATGGTAATATAAGCTGGGCGATGAATTTTTATAAATAATTTCATATATATATATAGAAGCAAATGACTTAATATAATTATTATTGTTATTATTATTATAGCGGTACCTTTAACTGATAAAGAAGACGAAGAGCGTAAAAAATTATATGAAAAGGTAGAGTTGATATATATATATATATATATAAGTATATTAAAAAAAGCTAGCGGTTTTGAATTGACGATGAAATGTTTTATACTATTAGGGATTTCCCAACTGGGGTAAAAAAGATTTTTATAGTTTTATCAACGCTTGTACTAAATATGGACGGTAAGATGAAATTATAGCAAAACAAAAAAAGAAAGCAAAAAAAAAGAAAAAAAGGAAAAGTGGTGAGTGCTAATCGATTATATTATGTTTATTTTATTCTCTTCCTTTTTTTCTAATGTAGAAATGATTTGGAAAATATTACAGCAGAATTAGAAGGAAAAACATATGATGAAGTCAAAAAATATTCTAAAGTATTTTGGTCAAGGTATAAGGAAATTGCTGAATATGAACGCCAAATAGCCAAGATAGAAAAAGGAGAAAGCGAATTAGAAAAACAAGCCGAAATTCAACAACAGTTAACAGAAAAAGTTAGTAAACATCGTACTCCACTTCAGCAAATGAAGATTCATTATACACAGCCTACCAAAGGAAAACATTATACGGAGGATGAAGATCGATTTTTAGTGATCATGTTGGAAAAATATGGTTATGGTACAGAAAATGTATACGATATCATTCGCCAAGAAATCAAGAAGGCTCCTATGTTCCGATTTGATTGGTTCCTAAAATCTCGTACTTCTGAAGAAATTAAACGTCGTTGTAATACTTTAATTACTTTAATTCAAAAGGAAAATGCTGAAGAAGAAGAGGAAGAAGAAGAAGAAGAAATAGAAGAAGAAAAGGTATTAAAGAAAAGTTAAAAAAGAATAAAAAAAATACCATTAATTTATTGCATAACTCATTTATTTTTTTTCTTTCTTTTTTTTTAGGTAAAGAAAAGCCGAAAATCTAAGTCAGTTACACCAACAACAACATCTCGATCTCGCCGTCGTTAAAAAAAATAACCATCATATATTACTTTGCTTTTCTGTATGTTTTATTTATTATATCTTATTTACTTTTACTTTTATTGTTGTTATTTATTTTATTTTTTTTTAAAATATTTTTTTTTAAAAATAATATATATATATATATTTTCATAAAAACATTATAAACTAGTGCATAAAGAATTATAAACATAAAATAATATATATTTTTTTAAAATTTTTGTCAAGATGATCAAAGGATATTTTATTTAAATATAGCGCTTACTTTTATTTTTAAGACTCAGGAATAAGGTATTGTGTATTAATATATATTAAAATAATAATATAAATCATACATAGTAACCTAATTTATAATTTATAGTTATCAAGTATTCAAATATGTATATATTTATATATATTCATGCAAAATAGTAATAGCTATTCTAAAATAGGAAAAAGGTCAGTGCTTGAGAAAAGAATAAAAAAACAGAATAAGCACTAAAGTTATTTTTTTTATCCCCATGGTTTTTTATTATTAAGTTTATATTACGCACAAATTCCATCTCGGTACATAATTACTTTTTTTATAAAGAGTAATAGGTTTATATTTCATAGTATATATTTGATTTCAAGCTATGTACTTTTTTTATTTTTTTACTTTTTACCTGTTTTTAATATAGTTTTTTTTATTTTCACTCTTAAATTTATTGATTAATTGAATTTAGCTTTCCTTTATTTTATTTGTAATAATTCATACGTTTATTTTTCTCTTTACAGCGCTTATTTTATCCTTTTAAACATGTTACTAAAGTTAATGTCAGGTATATTCTCATTCGCTCTGATTTACTTGAGTATACTAATGACTTTGTTACCAAGGAGAAACATAACTTTAGTATTGACTAATTTCAGTGTATTACCTGAATGGGATTTTCGTTTATCTAATCCATATTGCTTATAAGAAGTTACTGGAAATCAAGATAATCTAGGTCTAGAAATTAAAAAAAAATTAAAATAAAAGGGAAAGGTTATGTATATAGTGAATACCTATATAGATTTAAATAAATAAACCATTTTTGTTTGTTATTCTTATAAAATTATTAATAGATCGAACATTTTTATTATTGCTATTATTTTATTATTATTATGATTAAATTCCACTGTTCAAGGACAAGGAAATGGTATCAATATCGCTCCAATTGAATTTAAGTAATTTTATTACAGACCTTAGGAGGTTCTTATTTCAGCTTTAAGTAATAATTGTGGATCTACAGAGCTTTATTATTTCTAATTATAGGACTTTTTCTACTATTTCTGGAGTTATATACCAATCTATTTCTATTACTTCTACTTATGGACCTATGGGGCCAATCTATACTACTTTTGAAGCTATGGAGCATATTACTTGTATTTATAGACCTGTATAAACTACTGTTTCTACTTCTGAAACTTCCAGGCCTACTACTTCTTCTCTTGGACATATGGAACCTGTTTTTACTACTTCTGAAGCTATTATATATAACAGTAAAAAATGTATTTCTGCTTCTTCTATTATCGGAGTCAGTATGGAACCAGCTTCAGTTTCTTTCGGTAATAATAGTAGTTTCGATTTCTTGGTAATAGGATATAGCATCCTGTCTTTGCGCCATAGTTTGTTGTTTTCTAGTTGGTTTGAGCGAAGTACAGCGGGTTTTAGTGGTACCATATTCAGTCATATAATTGAACTTTTATATTTTTTTCCTTACCACATACTGTCACTTTATTGATGGTTTAATAATAAATAGCGGAGCCTTTTAGCAACTTATTTTTACCCTTTTTTATTACTATTAAAATAAACAAATTGTTTTTTTTTATTTTTATTTCAAATGAGTTTTTTTAATGACAGTATGACTAAAAATAAAAAAATTGATAGGATTAAAAAAGAAAAAAAAATATTTTATAATATTTATTAAGATTGTAGCTATATTATACAATAAATTAGGTAACTTTCTCTTCAATAATAAAAAATAAAATAAAATATTAGCAACCTACTGGCTATTTTATTATTTATTTATAATATATATATATATATATATATATAAAAGTAAAATAAAGATCAAAGTAAAGCATTTTAATACTTAGAAAAAGCATGTTAAAAGAAATAAAAAAAGAAAGAAAAAAGACTATAAGTATTTTGATCATCGTTTATAGAAGTAACTAATTATACATAAATGAACTAATAAATATTGC
>MU612261.1:0-23757 GCA_025201675.1 Cunninghamella echinulata
CTTGTATTTTTTTTTATACATACACATACAAAAAAAAAAGGAGTAAAGGATGACTAACAAAACTAGGATGAGAGGGTGATTATGTAAATGATATATTTAAAAAATAAAGATGACTTGAGGGAGTTTTAATACAAATAAGAGGTTTGATGGGGGCGATGAAGGTTATTATTGTTTCTTTGACCAAAATAACCATGCGACCTTACCGAAGAATGAAAGTTAGATCTTGAATTTAAAGGCCTTGAAGAAGAAGAATTATTATTGTTGTTATTCATACGATATCGAAAAGAAGAAGTGGATGATGCAGTATTATTGTTATTATTATTATTATTATATGAAGAATGATGTGATGGTTGAAACATAAAAGTGTTATTGTTATTATTACGAAGAGTGGAAGGATAAGGATGATTTGCTGTAGAAGTAGATGACCATCGACTTGGCTTCTTTTTTCTTATAGCATTATGGCTTGTGTTTTCTTCTTGTAAAGATAGTGATTTTTCTTGTTTAACCTTTTCTTGTTCCAACTCTTCTTGTAATTTTTGTTTTAATAAGCGTTCTTTTTTAAGTTGTTG
This sequence comes from Cunninghamella echinulata, assembly GCA_025201675.1. Lineage (NCBI taxonomy): Eukaryota > Fungi > Mucoromycota > Mucoromycetes > Mucorales > Cunninghamellaceae > Cunninghamella > Cunninghamella echinulata. The sequence goes on from MU612261.1 coordinate 570, forward strand.
CTCTTTTTGTTCATCTTCTACCACTAAGCGTTTCATTAATTGAAATAAATGATGTTTTTCTTCTCTTAAGGATTTTAATTTTAAAAGAATTTCTTCGCTTGATAATTCAGACTTTTGAGGAGCATCATTGTCATCAGCAGTTGTGGCAGAAGAGGTTTTTTCTACAATGGTCGAATGAGTGTTTGGTGTTAAAGGAGGTGTGTCGTCTTCTTCAAGACTACAAACAGAAGTAGAATCATGAAGTGGAGGGAATTCGGCTAGTGGACTTTCAACAGGTGGGGAAGGTAAACCATTAATCATATCATCATAAACTTCCTTTTTCTTTTTTAAATCTCTTTCTTCTTCTTGTTCATCATGAATATTGGTAGTATGAATAGGAATTAATTTACGCTTTCTTGATACAATAATATTTCTTATACTGGCTATTTGTTGAGAGGGTTCCAATTGGTAGGTAATAACTGGTCTCTTTTCAATGGGTTGATCAATATCAAAAATAGTTTGAATCATTATAACATAAAAATAAAATATAAAGAATAATAATAAAAATAGATTAAATTATATAAATATAAATAATAAAATATAAACAAATATAAAAGGAATATAATATATGGCTATATTAATTCAAATAGGTAAAGAAAAAAATATTTACAAAAGAGAAAAAGAAAAAAAAAAGAAAAATAGAAAGAAAAAGGAAAGAAAAAAAAAAAAAAGTTGAAAAAGAGAAACTAAAAATAAAAACTCAATATATAAAAAAAAAACTTTTTAAAGCCATCGTTATTTGCTGGGTTTTAGGCCGAAGTGACTCTATTTTTTTTATACATACAATTTTTCAAATACCTAACAAAACGATTCCCTTTTCTTTTCTTTTATATAAGGAAATAATATGTAAATTGACTCATAGCCATGTGTTTAAAGAGAGAGAAAGTAAAAGAAAGTTTTTTTTTTTTTTTTTTGAAAATAGGAGAGTTTTATATACGAATACAACTTACCCTTGCTGGTATTTAAATCATTTTTTTTTTAAATGGCACTTTTCTTCCCTTATATCTATCTATCTATCTATTTATATATTGACGATAAAATGATTATTATTTTAAAAACCTTATAGCTTGATATAAATATATAAAAAAGTATACAAAGTCTACGAGGTTAAATAATTATCATGGCTAATGGATAATATTTGTATTAATCAAACGTGAGAGAATACCAAATTCGGAATATCTTTGTATACTTTAACACAAACAATAATAATAATATTAAAAAAGAGAAAAAAGACTATTTTTTTTGTATTTCTAAAAAAACATAATAAATTGTAATATATAATAATTATTATAAATAATAGTAATAAATAGAAATCTTTTAATCAAAAAAGGACTTTTGTCCGAATTTTCGCTCTTAATTCTTAATAAAGGTTGATCTAAGGTTATTAAGTTCTTTATTATGGAAATAGAGCTTAATATATAAAAGGAAGTAAGGTTAATGAATCATTAATTAAAATTAAAATAGGATTCTTTTATCTCTTTCTTTTAAAATAGAATAAAAATCATTTTGATGATATGTGATCTTTTATTTATTTAGTTGACATATAATCAAAAAAATAATAGTAAAAAGAGAAAGAAAGAACAGTGAAATATAAAAAAAAAATTGAGCCAAAATTTTTTTTAAAAAGGAGGAATATAATTTATCCAGCCCGATGGATTTTTTTTTTTTTTTTTCACTAGCACACTTGTTTGTTTTTATTTTTCTCTTTCTCTCTTTTTTTAATATTAATAATATTCCAATATCTATTATTATTTAACAGAAATGGTATCCAACGTTCGTACTCATGTATTATCTTTATATCGTGATTTTTTAAGACATGGAAATAAATTTGCTTCTTACAACTTTAAGACCTATACCATCAGACGGTCTAGAGATGCTTTCCGTGCTCACCAAAATGAAACTGATCCCAGCGTTATTTCTCAACTCATTAGTAAAGCAGAACACGATTTGAATGTAGTGAAACGTCAAGCTGCTATTAGTAATTTATATACATCTGGTGAACATCTTGTGGTTGAAAAAAATATTAAACCTCGTTCTATTTAATAAATAATAATAATAATATCAACATAATCACATGATTATTAATAACAACAAACAACAATAATAATATATAGAAATCTTTAAATGTATGTATGTATATATCTTTATATTACCTTATTTTATTTTATTCTTTTTTAAAAAATTCCTATATTACTCTCAAGTTATTCAACTAATATTCCTTCCTCTCTTCCCTTCCTCTCCTACCCTAATATATATATATATATATAAATAATATTATATAACTTAGTATAAATAGAGAGCATTTAAGTACTATATCAAAAACCAACAAATATAAAATAAAAAATAATTGATATAGTTTGTTATATTGATAAAAAAATAATGTATAAATGATTTCCTTTTTTTTAAAAATAAATAAATAAATAAATAATGTAAGAAATTGATATATATATATATGTGTGTGTGTTAATCATAAAGTATAAATAGAAAAGAAAGCAAACCAAATTAAAATAATTGATAATAATAGATAAATATATATACTTATAATAATAAAAATGAAAATAATAATGAAAATAATAATAATAATAGGAATCTATTCAATATGCTTGGATTTAGCAATAGCTAAAAGTTCAGGGAATTCACCACTCTTTTCACACATCGTCCTGAAATAACCATTTTCTTTTGTCATTAAACGGTAAGGTGTATCAAATTCAACAATTTTACCAGTATCTAAAACAAGAATACGATCATAATCTATTACAGTGTTTATCTATTAATAAATAATAAATGGCAAGAAATTAAAAAAATAGATAAAAAAAATATTAGTATTAATACCATATATCATTAAATAAGATTAAAAAATATAAATATAAATATAAATTAAAAACTTTTTTACTCTATGAGCCACGGTAAGCAAAGTACTGTCAACAAATTCTGATCGAATAGTATTTTGAATACGACGATCGGTCTCAAAATCAACACTTGAAGTTGCTTCATCCAAAATTATCAATGATGATTTTTTTACTAAAGCTCTAGATAATGCAATAAGTTGTCTTTGGCCCTGGCTATTTTTTTTTTTTTAAAAATAAAATAAAAAAGTACATATGGTGTTATTTATTCATTCATACATATGCATATTACTATATTATTATATCACTATATTCATTTATTTGCTTTAGCTGTTACCTAAAATTATTTCCATTTTCTGAGACGGGAGTATCAAGAGTAATATCATTTGAGTCCGACTGATTATGATTTGTATCTTTTTGAGGTTGAAGCAAGTGGGAACGTTTCAAAGCCGCCCATAATGTGGCATCGTCATGCTGATTGAAAGGATCCAAATTGCTTCGAATAGTACCTGAAAATAAGACGGGATCTTGAGGAATAATTGTTAAACGAGATCTTAAATCATATAAAGATAATTGTGTAATATCTACATTATCAATATAAATGGTGCCTTCGGAGGGTTCCATAAATCGAAAGAAGGAAAGTGCCAATGAACTTTTCCCACTACCTGTTTTACCGACAATACCAATCTTTTCACTAGGTTGAACATCAAATGAGATATTATGTAAAACAGCAGGTAATTCAGGGGAGTATCTAACGAGCAAATTATCAACTTTTACCTTTCCTGTAGCTGGCCATTGTGGTGAAACTTGCTGATGATGAGTATGATCATTGTTGACTTCAGGTTCAATATCTAAATAACCCTTTACACGTTCAATTGATACACAATTCATTTCATTTAATGCGTAACAACGAACTACCCAGAGAACATGACGTGTAAAAGTAAGTGAATAACTAAGCGAAAGTCCTGCCAAGCCAGCATCAACAAAATCCCTTGAAAGAATCAATACAAGCCCAGTACAAAATCCAACAAAGGCACCAAGTATATCTACACGGCAATGAAGCCATCGATTACAAGCCCACATCCAAATAAAACTTCTATTATTACAATCAATCTTTTTAAAATTTTCATCCGTAAACCGCCTTGTAGCACCAAATGCACGAATCGTAACGATACCATTCAAACTTTCATGGAATTGAGCATAAATAGGGCTTCGACTAACAGAATTAAGACGTTTCATATCGCGAGAAGATCTAAGGTAATAATTCCCAACTTTCCAATAAAGGTAAGCAATTACAACACCAGCGATCATAAAGGTTGGTGTGATGAAGGAAATGAGGATCACTACATATGCAGTAGCAATCATACTATATAATAGAAATCCTAATGCTGGGGAAACGGATTGATCGATGGTTTCCATATCCGATGAAAATCGATTGACAATACGGCCCAAAGGTGTTGTATCAAAATATCTGACTTTTGCTCTTAAAATACTATTTAATAATTGTGCATGAAGTAATCTTGAAGCTAGGATAGAGCCATTATATAGAATATAGGATTTGAGTGTATTAATGCATAATGCAACCATACCAAGTAGGAAATAAATAGCTAAATAATAGTTCACATTGACATTGCCTGAATCATTACTATCATCATTATTTGCTTTTGATTGAAGTTGGGAGGAAGGATAGTGATCAAAGGTTGACATCGTCATCATTGTCATAAGTGTTACCGACTTTATATTCACTATATCATAGGCTGCTGCCCATACTTTAATCCAATAGTCCTGACTTAAAACCGAACCTTGAGCAAGACAGAAAAAGAGTAAAACAATAACCCAATAAAAGTATCCACCAGAAGATTTCACATAAGTTTGATAAACTGAAAAGTGTACACCACCTTCAACACGTTCTTCTTCCTTAATTAATTTGCCTTGTCCATCTTTATGGTGGGATGTATTCACGTTGAGTGGAATTATTGGAACGGAGCCTTCGACGGCTTCTGCTTCATTACTTGTTACAATATCTTCTAATAAATTAAAGTCGTCTCCTAACGCACCAGAATTAATCACATGAGCAGGAGTTCCAGCTGATAAAATTTGCCCGTCTTGTAGAGAAACGACATAATCGGCTCCACGAATACATAATCCAACATGATGTGTTACTAAAATCACCGTTCTATCCTTCATATATTCACCTTTTAAGCAATGTTCGTATAAATGTTTAGCTGTATGAGCATCTACTGCACTAAGACAATCATCCAATATAACAGTACTTGCTTGAGAATAAACCGCACGAGCAATAGCCAATCTATATAGTTTTTTTTTTTTTTTTTTTTTTTTTTAAAAAAAAAAAAAATGAAAACAGTAAAAAAATTAATTAATGGCGAGTAAATTATAATAATTACAAACATATTGATGAAGATATATATATATACCTTTGTTTTTGACCACCGGATAAACTAATTCCTTTTTCACCAACTTCAGTTGAATCACCATATTCCAATATTTCTAAATCTCTTGTTAGAGCGGCCATATACAATACTTTATTATATCGCTCTGGATCATAAGGCAAGCCGAACAATATATTATCTTTAATGCTCATATTTTGAATCCAGGGTGTTTGAGATACATAAGCAATACCAGAAGCTGCACCACCTGTGATTTTATTAGTTAAAGGCTTTCTAGGTAAGATAGCTTTTCCAGATAAACAATAAGTTTCACCAAGTAAGCTAGCAATTAATGTTGATTTTCCTAATAATATATTAATATATTATAAATATGTTTTTAAAAAAATTAAATATAATGAAATTATAAAATCATTTTATACCAAAATGCATAAATATTTAAATATTTTATTTTATTTTTTTAAAGTATAAATATATCCTTCTTTACCTGATCCAGTAGGCCCGCAAATAATAGAGAGTTTATTCAAAGGAAAAGAAAGATTTAAATTTCGAAGTTGAGGATTAGAAGCGACAAGGCCATGATTATCTGTTGTAGGTTTAGTCCAGCTAAAGCTTGCATCATCCACAAAACCAAGACAGGTAGTAGGATGAAGGGTTGTTGGATTTGAATCAATTTCTTCCTCTTCTTCTAAAAATTTCCCAATACGACGTAAAGATACATTTGCTTGAAGAGTGAAAGAAATAATGGCCGGTAATTCATCAAATATTCCCTTAAATGTATTAAACAAGGCGACAGCTGTAAATGCAGTAGATGCTGTTAATGTATTAGATCGAGTGTAAATATAAAAGACAGTGATCATGACGCTGACAGGTATCATAAAAGAGACTACACCCATATACATAAACATATATAATCTTGATCTAATTTCTTTTAATTCCTGCTCTCTTGCTTCAACAATTCTATGTCTAAATTGATCTTCCCAAGCAAAAAACTTGACTATCCTAATAGCATTTAATAATTCATTCATCAACTTAATTCGTTTATCGGTGAAGGACATACATCTTTGGTGAACAGTTTGGAATCGTTTCATTAGAAAATAAGTTGCTGGTTGTAAAAGAATCATTACCAAAACCCCATATAAAGAAGCAACACCTAATAGCTTATATAAACCCCATATACAGACAGATGCTTGAAGAGGGAAACAATAATAATAAAAGATCTAAAAAGTGGAATATATATATTTGAAAAAAAAAAAGAAAAAAAAAAGAATGAGAGTTAATCAAAAGAATATATATGTAGTAGATTTATAAATATATATATATATATATATATATATATATATAACACTTACATAAGCTGTTACTTCACCCATTTTTTGAGCATCTACGGATAGTAAATTATTAATATTCCCTTTTTTTTCTTTTGTTGGAAGGTTAGCTTCAGCTTCGGAAGGTGTACCAGTATCATCCCGACGGCGTAAAGATTTATCATATACTTCACCAATGACAATAGACTGAATGCGTATACCCAAAGTACGGCCAATGTAAAGACTTTGCTGATAAGCAAGGGATTGAAATGTTGAAGTAAAGAATAATCCGAATACAAATAAAAAGGCAGTACTAACAGGCACTTCAGTTGAATCACCATTTTCAATGAATTTTACGATTTGACTAAGGAAATAAGGAGGGCCAAACATGCAAAGGGACCAAATAATACTGTAAAAAAATTGAGTAGTAAGAGGGCCTCGGAAAGTGCGTATTAAAGAGAACGCCATGTTCCATTTATAGTTTTTTTTATATGCTGCAAGTACGTTAAGTGATGCATTTTCTTCGGGTAAATCTAATAAATCTTCATCATTTAATTTCTTTTTCCACCCTTTTTTCATCATCACATCAACCCAAACAAACATAAATTTTGAATAAATACTAGCCCATTTTTCACCAGAAACTACCCTTCCCTAAAATGGATAAAAATCACAAAAATAGTTTAATTAGTATAAATCTTTTTAGATTTCTAAATCTTAATCTTAAAAAAACAAAATAAAAAGACTTATATTCTCCGCATATTTTATTATTATTATATCATTCTTTCACTTACGGATGCAGAAATAATAGGATTCTTTGGACAAGTGACAGGGTTCTCATTAATGATAGCAATCAATAAAATAAAACTGAAGTCAATGGTGATAATTGTGAAAAGATAACCCGATGATGCCATCATACCAATTTCATGTAAAGCATAATAAGACCGAACATCGAGTAAACGAAGCCCAAAATCAATAAAGCATAATATATTTAAATGATTCACCACAGTTTTTGTAAAAAAGATATTTCCATAAAATCCAGCAAATAATAAAGATAGTAAACTATAAATCTATAACAGATGGAAGTAGAAATAGAGATAGATATAATGTAGATATTAGTTAATGTTATTTTATCTATCTTTTTTTTCTGCAGGGAAAAAGAGTACCCCGATCCGCTTTAGTATTTATTTATTATAACCATAACATTTTTTATATAATATATTGTTATTCGTATATATATATATATGTATAACACTTACCCAATAAATAAAGCGAGTACAATAGTCTAATAAAAGATCTTTTTTTAAAGTACCTTCTATTGGGACATCTAACTCATAACCATCATTATAAAGCTGATATATGATAAAGATGCATAATAGCGATTGAAGAGTACTAATAAGTAATCGTATCCAAGTATACTGTGGCCAAGGTGAGTTGTTTAATAAATAATCCAGGTGACCATTTTGATCTAAAAGGCTGTTGTCTTGTGATGAAGTGGAAGAAGAGGAAGGAGTGACCAGGTGCTCTTGGTTAATTTCAAGAATTGGTTTATTATTAATCGTACCATAATTTCCCTGATTATTATTTTTTAATGGCTTATAAATTGACCCATAATCATGGGGACGTTGGATTGTTGCAAGTTTGGCGATTAATATAATAAATAAACCAGCTAATATAATAGAAGGTATAATACTATTGATTACACTAAAAAAAAATTAAATAAAAAATTAAAAAAATATAAAAAAAGAGTAGGTAAAAAAAGCAAAAAGGTTGAGAAAGCATTTTTTTTTTCTTTCTATTTTTTTAAGAAATAAATAGTAAAAAAAAGCGTTCCTTTTTTTTCTGTATTGTTTATTTTTATGTACTACAATGCTACTTACACTTGATGAAACCAAGGTGTAAAATCGCCATTTTCCCAGATATCCTAATAACAAAATTATATGATATAGCTTTACTACAAAAATTTTTTTCAATTTATTTTATTTATTTAATCTTAATAATTATTTTTAATAACATTTACTTTATAATCATAATGATAAATCATTATTATACCATGTATGAGGAAAAAAGAAAAAGAAAAAGAGAGAGAGAGGGAAAAGAAAAAAAAGAAAAGGGAAGAGAAGAGGAAGATTATAAAAAAATTAAAGGATAAAGTTCCGCGCCCGGGGTAAAATATATCCGGTCAAAATTAGAAAGTAAGGAAGACTTATCTGATCAAACTAATTATAAATATTAGATCTTTTTTTTACGTAAAAAATATTTAATATATAAAATGAGGTAAATAATAAAAACATAATATATATATACATATATATATATTTAAAGGTCTATAGTTTATATACGTGCAAATATGCGAATAAATAAAGAAAGCTGAAAAAAATAATAATACTGATTATAAAAAGTAAAAAAAAAAAAAGATATGTATACGTATATATTATATTCTTATTCTTCTTTTTCATTGATAGCAACAGGCTTTCTAGGATTGATCACAAATCGCCACAATGGGAAAATAACTAACACAATTAAGAAGACAATAGACCAAGCTACTTTTACAAACATTGGTGCAGGAACATGAAATTCGTTCTCCGAAAACTTAAGGCAAATTAGAGATTCTGTCATGATATTACAAATAAATAACCAACCATGGGCTCCAAGTCGGTGAGTATTATTGCTAATAAAGAACAAAATTTAAATAATAATAAATAAATTAATAAATAAAAAGCTCTTTTTTTCAAATAATTATATAGTCCTATTTTATTTTCGTTACCTGTCAGAAAGGTATTGATATAAATCACGAGCTCCCGGTAAAGCAAATAAGAAGGCTAGAATTAAACGATAGGTATTAATAGGATGTTCAGGTGGAACCCATAATAAATATTTCAAGTAAAAGCAATTCAATTCGCATTGTAAAAACTAATAATTTCCCCAAAAAAGGATATATAATATACAAAAAAAAAAACATATATATGATTAATTTAATTTTTTAGTTTTAATGCCTTTACTTTTTTTATTATCCAATCATCTTGTTTTGTTTTACCACAATCATGAATCCAACGGTACCAAAATAATTTTTAGGACTTGATGTTGCCTTCCATTCATATCGTGTCCAATCTCGTGGGGTAAATTGCTGTACTGCACGTTTAGCTTTTCCACGAAATGATTTGATTTGACGAAGTCCAACCCATGAATATTGCTACGATAATATAAAAAAATTGGTAAAGATAAAAAGCAAATAAGTTATTTAATGATATGTACTTGATAAAAAATAATAATAATCAATAAAAATAGCAATAATATTAATAAAACTGCTTACTTTAACTTCTAAATATTGACAGGTTTTCATACCAAGATAGATCCCAGCCCAATTACATAAAAGTACATCCAAGATCCACTATTCAAAAGATAAAAAAATAAGTTTAATCCTTAAAACGAATTCATCCTTTCTTCTTTTCTTATCAGCTATTATTCTTTATTTTATTTTTCCTTACATGATCCCACCAGCATTCAGCAAAATTATTAAGTTGATGTTCTAAAGAATACTCACATAATTCAAAAGCAATAGATAATACCCAGCATAACCAATAATCACGTGTAATTAATGCTTTTCCATACCATCCAAGTGCATGTGCTAATACAAAAATATCCATTTGATTCTAATATAAAAAATATTCGTTGAATAGTAATAAAGCAATAAAAAAAATGAGTAAAACGTTGATAGTAATAATAATAATTTTTTTTTCTTGTAGTCATGTTACCTTAATATTTGACCAACTTGTTTCACAATTTTCTGCATATGATCTTTCTGGTAATTCTACACCTAATGAAGGATCCAAGTAAGTCATAAATTGACGAGCATCATTTTTATTCTATTAAAAAATTAAATAAAAGATGTATATATTTATATAGTTAGTGTTAAGATCTTTATAATATTAATAATAGCATCAGGCATTTTGTGCCTTTCTTTCTGTGCATCTATCACCTTATCTCTTATTTTTAATAAAAATAATAACAATAATAATACTTTACCATAAATAACATAAATACTAAGAAGAGTTGATATAAAACGCTAAGACTAAGAATAGCACGCCAAAAAGGAACACTAGGACGAACAAAAGGGCCATCTCTGAATTGTAACATACCAATAAATATAAAACAGCATATAGCTGCTAATATTCCAAGCTTAATACTATTTTCTGTATCTTCATGATTTGTTCGTATACCAGCATAAAATAACCAAGCAATAAGAACAAGTAAAGCCGTTAAAGTATGAGGATGAACTATGTATATACAGTAATAATAATGGTTAATAAAAATAAAAAATAGTAGCAGTAATATTATTTTTTAGATCTGTGCTACTGTAATATATATATATATATATATATGTATATGTATATATATATGAAAACTAAATAATAAAAAAATGATATAGCCCATACACAATTCATCGCTTGGCGTTTCTTGATTTGAAGTTTTTATTTCTTTCGTTTTTACTATGGTTGAATCGGCCATATTAAGTAAAAAGTGAACTAATATACTTTATATATAAATATACAGGATAATAATATTTAAAAATATACAAAAAGAAAGGAAAAAAAAGAGAAAGAAAAGAAACAAAACTAAAAAAAGTTGAAACAAGCAAATCAAATATTTTATTTTTTTTAAAAAAAAGTAACGTGACCACTAATATTACTAAATTTGCCCTTTGATGTCAATTTTGGAAAAGCTCTTACATAACTCCATTAATTTTGGTTGAATATCTTTAGGATTTAATGTAATGCCAACCTTTAATTTCATTTTTTTAGTTAATAACCCATGTCTATTAAAAAACTTACACGTATCTTCAAAAGATTCAAATCCAAGTTCTTGTTGAACAAACCCTAAAGGTAATCCCATTTGATACCTAACGTTTCATTGTTAAAAAAAAGAAAAAAATTTGATACATTTCAATTTATGTTACACATAGTACACAATCTTTTTTTATATTATTTTAAATAAATGGATATATATCTAATTTTACCCTTTACATAAAATTTGAAGAGCTTGAATTCTTTCGCGTTCTATAAATTTATCCATTAAATAGCCACCCATATTTGGAGCATCAACATATAATTTAAAGAACCGATGATAGTTTTTGGTAGCGATGGCAGATCTAACATTTAGAGCATGTTCAACAAATCCCTCTTGATAATCACTTTTCCTTATTTCTCCTAATAATGAATTTATATCTATATAATAATAGTAATAGTCATATAAGATGAAAATAAATAAAAATTAACCGTTGCTATCAATACTATTGTTATTATTAAAATTATATTACCTGATTGATTTTGTGAAAATATAAAATATAAAAGCCTATAAGCAGTAAATTCTTCCATATTACCCTTGATATTTAATGCATAAAGATATTTTAACTGTGTTTGACATTGATTAAATTCCCCCATATCTCCCTTTTTAAAGTTGAAAGCAAAATAAAATAAAAATAGGGTTAATTTTAATACGGCTGTCATTTTATGTCTATACTATACATCTTTACCTTTTCTAATGCAATTCTTGCGTGTGACTCGTAAACTTTAACTGTAAATTCATTTCTTATACATTGAACCTATTATATTTAAATGAGTAATATGGTTCATATTATGATTTCTATTATGAATATTTCCTTCCTGTATCACTTACCGTTAAATCTTGTCTCATGGACTTGAATTGTTCACAAATATAAGAATAATTTTGATGTTTTTTCCATTTTTTCCGAAGAAACTTATATGTTTTCTGTAATACTAATAAAGGGCGAACCGTTCTTGGATCAACCGCCTAAATAAATATAAATATAAATATAAATATAAATATTAAATGAATTGTTAATTATTATGTACATTCTATTTACTCTACAATTCATTATACAATTTTATATAACTTTCTTTTATTTTATTTTTAATTTATCTATTTTTAAACTTACCGATGTCAATCGAAGATAAGGTTTTTCAATATTAGTACATGTACCTATAACCGCTGAGCCATACCAATTATCATCCCCATACTGTTTATTATTCATAAACAAAATAGATATAAATATAAATATAAAAATAAGGTAAAACATGTAATGTTATTAATACTGTATTATGTATTTGAATACCTGTTTATATTTCACTTACATATGTTGAATTGGCTGCTGCCACTATGCTTGCTTTTTGTTGTTGTTGTTGTAATATTTTTTGTTGCAATAATTTTTGCTGTAATGTCATAGGTTGTTGTTGATCTTGATTAAATCGTTGTTGCCTTAATTCTCGACGTTTTTTTTCCTCTTCAGTTTCCTCGATGTCCTCCATAGTTGCCTTTTTTATTCTTTATAAAAATAGATAATTATATATATAAAGTTAGATTTAATTAATATACCAATATATATATAAAATAAAAAAAAAAAAAAAAGAATTCAATAATGTCTTTTACTTTTTCTGTGGTTGTGATATTGATTCATCTTCTAAAATACTAATAGGTATCACTTTTTTTGCTTTTTTTCGTTTGTTATTATTGACGGGTATGTAATCAGGAATATCAATCATACCTATATGATATATATAAAGTAGTATTAGAACAAGATCTGAAATAAATACTATGTTGTATTTATTCGATAAATACCTGAATCTGTCATTTTATTTTTTGTTTTATAAAAATATTAAAGGAACAAAGAGTAAAAAAAAAAGCTCTCAATTTTATTTTTAAAAAAAAATTTGGCGGGATTTTAAATAATACTTCCTTTTTTTGGATTTCTCTTAGAGCATAATATTTTTACTATTATAATGATGGAATGGACTAGCTTTAATAATATATAAAAATATATTTATTTATAAAAAATATTAATATTGATATTGGTAAAACTATTGGCTGAAATCATTAAAAGGACTTATACATGTATGCATATATATATGTATAATATTAGAGTATATTTTTAATCTTTTAATGTTCAATTTTTCATTTATGTATTGGCATTATTCCGTTATTAAAACCATGTTTAGAATAAATAAGTAATTGTGTTTAGGGCAATTTTTTTTCTTTTGATCTTAAAAAAAAATTCATATAGCATATACATACAAAAAAAAAGTCGGAATTTTAAATTTTCATTTTAAAAAAAATAATGATAGGCTCTAACAATATTTCCTTCTTTTTTCCTTCACGTAAAATCTAATATGGTAATGAGGAAGATAAAACAAATGGATCAAATAAACGAAAGCATACATAAATAAACGATCATCGATAGAAATGATATAGGGATACAGTTAATAAAATGGATGATATTGGATGAATAATGAATTATTATTATAATGGATGGATGGATGGATGGATTAAAATGAAATGGATGGATTAAAAAACCAGATTTTTTTTTAACTTTCTCTTTTTTTATATTTCATCAATGTTATTCGCTTGGATACACTATATTAATATAAAATAATAATAAACAAATAGACTTGCAAGAGAAGAAACAATGGACGTAACAAGCACGGTCGCGGTCACAACAAGTTTGTCCGCTGTATCAACTGTTATCGCTGTTGTCCTAAGGTTAGAACAATATAATTTTATATATAAAACAATTTTTTTAAAAAAATAATAATAATATACTAATATGCTAACAACGATGATGATTTTTTTTATTTAGGACAAGGCCATCAAGCGTTTCACTATCCGTAACATGGTAGAAGCTGCTGCCGTTCGTGATCTTCAAGAAGCTTCCGTCTATGAAGAATACACTATTCCCAAGTTGTACGTCAAGTTACATTATTGTGTCTCTTGCGCTATCCACGCTCGTGTTGTACGTGTTCGTTCCGTCGTTGATCGTCGCAACCGTGCTCCCCCAAGATTCCGTTTCCAAAAGGTATAAATAATTAATCAATTTATCAATATATAGATAATATGTATTAGCACTTGTATATAGAAAGGTAAACATGAATGGATGAAATTAATATATGTTCTGTTTTTTTTTTAATATAGACTGCTAACAAGGCTTAAATTTTGATAGTTTGATAGTTTGAAATAATATATAATATATATTTTGGAATAAAGATTCTTAAAATTTTATTGTGAATCCATCAATTACGATCACTTAGATAAAAGAAAAAATGAAATAGTATATATTATTTGATGATAATTATGTAAAAAAAAGTTTTTATTATACATGATGTATATATATATATATATATTTATATAAATAATTATTACATAAAAAAAAGATGAATTATATATATTATTTATTGTTCCAAGTTTACATAATTTGAAGGGAATAAACCATACGTTTTACCATCAGGAGCAAGACCTTGCCACCAATCTTCACTAACAAATTCAATATTGGTGATACGTTGATTTTCTTTGAATGATATTTCATTATCTTCGCCAGCTTGATAATCATATAATCCAATAGCAGTATGGCCTAAATCTTCAGTATGAGTTGTAGCTGTTGCTGTAGGAGCGTAATGTTGTTCCTCTTGTACGTTTGTAGTATCATTGGCAGCTGCGGCGGTTGTATGTTGATGGTCTTCTTGTAATACTTCTACGTAATTAGCTGGGAATAAACCTTGTTTTTTACCATCTTCACTAATACCATACCACCATCCTTCATCTACTTGATCGATTTCTACTATAACTTCGCCTTCTACAAGTGCCATTTCATTAGCTTCTCCAGCATCATAACTAAATAATACGACGGCTGAAACTCCTTTTGGTGATGATGTAGTTGATTGCTGTTGTTGTTTTTCTTGTTCTTCACGCTAACAAAATAAAAGAATAATTAAAAAAGGATGGTTATTACTCTATACTATATAACCTTTTTTTATATTATATTATTAATACAACTATTATAACTATTCAATATTATTTTATATTTTATTTTATTTTTTCCATACCTGTAACTTTTCTGATTCAGCTTTTCTTTGTTGTTCTTCAAGTAACCTTTGTTGTTCTTCAGCAACTTTACGTTGCTCTTCAGCAGCTTTGCGTTGTTCTTCAGCAGCTTTACGTTGTTCTTCTGCAATTTGACGCTGTCTATCTTGTTCAGCAGCAGCTTGACGTTCACGTTCTTGTTCAGCAGCAATTTGACGTTGATGCTCTTGCTCTCGAGCAACTGTTTGACGCTGTCTTTCTTCCTCTTCGGCAGCAGCTTGACGCTGTCTTTCTTGCTCTTCAGCATGTTTTCTATTTTCTTCTTCTTGTTGTTGCTCCTGTTCCTTCAATCTTTGTAAATTTTCAGCTTCCTGTTGCTGCTGATATTGTTGTTGGTATTGTCTTTCTTGCTCAGCAGCTCGCTGTTTTTCAATTAATTCTCTTTCACGTACAGATTGTTCTTCTCTTTCCCTAGCTTCTCTTTCAGCACGTTCACGTTCTGCTCTTACGGCTGCTGCACCACTATCTTGAGTTGATGATGATATATTGGATGCCCAACGGCTTGCCAATGGTTTTGGCGCTGTTTGAACTGGTTGATAATTGGTACCCTGACATAAATTAACGTGAAAAATAATAATAGCAAAAAAAAAAGGAATGGTTAACAAAATAAAAAATAATCTTAAACATATATGTATATAATATTCATATATTACCACACGTGCAGGAGGGCCTTCTTTTTTCATAGATTCACGTTGCATAGCAGCAATATCTGGTATTTCAGTTTTTTTATAAACAGAGTTCTAAAAAAAGAAATTTTAATATCCTTGGCATAAATATAATTTATATTACAACAAATAAACAAATATATATATATATATATGTGTGTGTGTGTGTGTGTATGTGTGTATGTATGCGTTTGTATTACCACAGGGGTTACAGCTGGTTGAGGTTTAGCAGTTTCTTTATGAACGCTATATTTTGATCCAGAAGATTCCGATACGCGTTTCATGATTAATTCAGGTTCTACGTCGGCCTATAAAATGAGAAAAAATATGTACATGTTTACATTATATATATTAATATATCGATATTTTATAATCATCGTTGCTCTCTATTTTATTTATAAATTATCCCACTTACTTCATCACGAGCATTTATTTGAACATGAAAAGTCTATTAATAAGGATAATAAGGATAATAATAATAAATAATTATAATAAGTTAATATATAAATATATTCAACATTATATTATTAATTTACATATTTTGTATATACGTATATACATTACCTTAAAAAATCTAGATACTTCGCTTAAATGAGAATTGAAAAAAGCTTTACGGTTTTCTGGAACACCAGTACCACACTAGTATAGAAATAGAAAAAGTACGAAAAGAAAATGTATTTAATATATTGTTAATCCTCATTTTTATATTTTTTATATTTTTATCTTACCCAACCAACGAAAACAATTTTTGGAAGCTGACTATTGGGGTCAATGACACGAGCCAAGGCATATTGTACTTTTCCATCATTAAATTCATCATAAAGTTCTTCTAATCCACCATCTATATTTATTATATTCCATCACATCATATATCAAATAAAATAAAAACAAGAATAGTAACAATAGTTAATAAATGTGACAATAACCAAGATAAGCAACTTTATATATATTACATACCTCCAGTATCTTGTACTCTTAAATCGTTTGTTTTTTTGTCATATGCGTATACTAACCAATTAGTAGGATCACTATCAGAGATAACTGCTTGATAAGCGGCAGAAAGGTCTTTGGAATGAGTTGAAAAATTAACACCAAGACTCATCTTTTATTATAAAAAAGAGATGATATCAAAAAAAAAAAAAAATGTAAAGGAAAGAAAGCGAGAAAAAAAAATGGAATACTGCAAAGTTTTAAAAAAAGTGGTCGGCTGGATTTTAATTTTCCCAAACTAATTTTTTAAAAGTTTAAATTTATTTTGATTTTTTTTTCTCGCTCACTTTTTCTTTTTATATTTTTTCGAACTTGTCTTTTCTTTTTTTGTTATATACTTTTTCTATTCAAAAACAAAATGGTAGAGACTGATATGTTTGAAAATGATGAATTTATTCTTGGTAACAAACCTAAAGATATAAATATTGAAGTTTCAAATGGACCTCCCTCTTATATGAAAACAACTGAGGCACTAGATCTTAACCAAGACTTAAAATACGGGTTAGCAGGAAAAATTTGGCACTCGTACGTAAGAAAAATGAATATACATATATACAAATAAGTATATGTATAGATATATTATAATATTAAATATTAATATAAACTATTATTTTTATCCTTATTTTAAATTATCTAGCGCTTATATGCTTCAAGTATTTTTTTCTAATAATGGTATATTTGACCCAGTTAATCCTATTCCCAATAAATATTACTATAATAACAAAAACAGTGATACTGATCAAAAGAATAATAAAATATATAAAATATTAGAACTTGGAGCTGGTATGTATTAAAAAATAAGCAACAAAATAAAATACGGATTTTCCAAATATATATATACAAGCAACGGCAATCGTTAATAAATTTGATTCTTTTTTCACCCATCTTTTAAAAAACTAAAACAAAAAATAGGTACAGGATATGTTGGAATAACTTTGGCCAAAATGTTAAATAGCAGCTGTCAAATTTATATTACCGATTTAGAACCTGTTGTACCACTAATTCAAGAAAATGTTGATCTGCATTATTCAAAGGATGATGCCATTAATCGTGCAAGCGTATTTTGCGAACGATTACACTGGGGAAATCAACGAGATGCTGAATTACTTTTAGAAAAAATAGGTGGTGGATCCTTTGATTTAGTAGTGATCAGTGATTGCGTTTATTTTCCCGAGTTATTCCAGCCTTTAATGAATACGCTATTGCAGATTTGTCAAGATGATACAACTAAGGTGGTCATTGGATATAAATGTAGGTCTTTGGAAAAGGAAACTGGGTTTTGGGATTATCATTTTGGAAGATATTTTGATTATGAGCCTGTAAGATTAATGGGTTATGAACCTAAGGCGGATGATAATAATGATGTTAATGATGATGATGCTACCGAATATGGAGGATTACTTGGCGAAGAAGAACAAATTTTTGTTTTCGCTGGAACTCGGAAAAAAAATGGTGAAGTAAAAGAAGCGGACGATCAATTTACTTTGTTAACATTTGGTAATATGTGTTTATGATAACAAACAATAATAATATTAAATACACATTAACAAAAAAAAAAAGACCTTACTTTATTTTAATATACCACACATCTCATAATCAATAGAACATAATAATTATAAAAAAATATATTTTGCATATTTTTATTATTACATTTATTATTACTTTTTATGTATTTTTTTAATATATAAATATTACATTTTTATAAATAAACAAATAAATAAATACACTCATCCATTATTATTTCTTTTTTTTTTAAAGAAAAAAAAAAAAGATCATTGTAATCTCTTCACATATTTCCAGCCATTAACTTCCTTTGTAATTGTTTCAGAGACTTCAATAACTGAGGCTTCATCTTTTCCAATCACACTGATTACCACTTTTTCACCATCAGGTCCCGCGATCCATTTAGGATAACTACCAATTTTAATATGCTTTTCTTTGACAGATTCTTGTATAGCTGTTAAAAAAGGAGCCAAAAGGCCTTCATGTAATTTTGTTGCGATTTCTAAACGATAATATTTCCCATTCACTTGTTTTTTTGCCATGGCTTCTTCTAAATAAGGCTTGAATGAGGTGACTAGCATTTCAAATAATCGAGGTATGCCAGGAAGAATATGAATATTTTCGTTGACCACAACAATTGGTACCCATAAATCATCATGAACACGTAAAATTTTTGCTGGATGTGGGAATAAGGCCATTCGTTTTCTTGGCTCAGTTAATTTCCAATCTGCTTGACGAGCGATTGATTTCGCTTTCATTAATTCGCATGTTTCTTCGTCTAGTTTTAATGGTAGTGAGTAAGCTTTTGCTATAGCATCATATGAAATATCATCATGTGTTGGTCCTGTTTAAAAATAGAAATAATAACAATAGATAGGTATAACTATTAAAATTCTCTCTAGATTCACTAGACATATAAACATATAAATAAACATATGTTACTTTATTTCATTTACCAATTCCTCCACTTGTAAAAACAATATCGTGTTGGCTAGATAAACGAGTAATAGTTTCAGCAATAGCTTCATAGTCATCCCCAATAACTTCAACCCTTTTTAAAGTAACACCCATATCGAATAAAAAACGAGCTATTCATGTAATAATAATAATAATAATAATAGTGTATTTTCGGTTTAGTTTAATAAAAAAAAATGATAATATTATGATTCTGTTAATTTATTAATGAATATTAATATTAATATCTTACATAAGAAATAACCATTGGATTCTCTCGTTTTCCCATTAAGTATTTCATCGCCACTAAAAATAAAATGGTTGAATATAAAAGATAATGATAAGAAAAAAATAATATTCAGTTGAATAGATAGAGATTGATAGATAGATAAATATTTACATAATGCAACAAGCAGCTGTAAAGGATGGTTCTATTTCATTTGCTGTCATGGTATTGATAAATCTAGTTTTAATATATACTGATGGTTTTAAAAAAGTGGAACGAGGAGTAAAAGAATAAAAAGGTTTTGAATAAATGCGCAGTGAATTACGAAATATATGTGACATATTTTTATGCCTAATAAAAATAAAAAAAATGAAAAAAAGAGGATGAACAAAAAAAGAGTTTAAATCTTAAAAAAAAAGCGGGATTTAAAACAACTATAGTTATTAAAAAATTCGCTCTTTTTAAATTTTTCTTTCTCTTTTAATTTATTTTTTGAAATATAAAAATGTATCTTTATTTAATAAACCTGTAAATAAATAAATGTACATATATTATTAATCAATTAAATTAACTTGTCAAAAATACCGACGAAATAAAAGTATTATATAAAATAAAAAAATGAAAAAAATAGGTCAGTTTTGTTCAATGTATAAGATCTAATTAATAAAATAAAACATTAATTTTGAAGAAAAGCAAAAACGCTAATATAACATAGTATTAAACTAAAAAATAAACGGACAAGTATTTACAATAATGAGTAACCAAAACATTAGTTCAAAATAGAAAGAAAGGAAAAAAAGACACCAGATAAAAAAAGCAGCAAATAGAAAATCAAAACATAATTCATTTTTTTAAAAAAAATGAATTATGCAATTATAGAAAATGCTGTACTTATCAATAGTAAGAAATACACCCTCAATGAAGGAATGACATCATATTAATCTAAAACAATCAATAGAAATACAATACGTCATTTTACTATAAAAAAGATCACAATCGCCAAAACTATCCTCACATGGAAAATTATAACCAATGCATTATAAAGATAATAAATAAAGTAGTATTGGGATTATGATTATGATTATAGTTTTTTAAATTATGCAAGAAAGAAAGCATGTAAATGATTATTTAAGTGTCCATTCTAAGCCACATCAACTGATTTTTTATTTATTTATTTTTTACCTTTCTTTTTCCATTTTCTTTTTTTTTCAGTACACATAAATAATTAATAGGTTTTCCTGCCAAAGATGAAAGTTCATGGTTACTTTTGTTTTGCCAGCCGAGAAGGATTTATTTAATCATAAAACCGAGAATATATATTAAACTCACTATAGACTTGTGCTTAAAAGTTTATTGGGCTATCAAGACAGATACGGGTTTTACAATATTATTTGAAATATATATACTAATAGATTGGAAAATGAAAAATATAATAATTAAAAAATAGTTATGTACATGGTAAAAAAATTTTTTAGATATATATAATGCTGGATCTTCAAATATAGCTTTTACTATTTAAAAAAATGAAATACAAATTATCTCAGTTATTATTTTGATTTTATATTTTATATGAGAATTCATGCTTCTTTATATCTTTGATTCTCCGGTGTTCCAATATATGATATCATTAATGTATATATTTATATATAGTATAATTTCAAATCATAAAATATCTCATATTTTATCTCATGTGACATCAGTTATGATTCATAATGGATGATGATTTGTAAAAATCGCCGCAGTGAGGTTTTTTTTTTTATCTTTAAAAATTTACTTTTATTTTTTTTTTCTCTCTCTTTCACTTTATTTTTTTTTTTAAAAAAAAGAAAAAATATACACAGTACATATCTTTTTATTTTTTTTCATGCGACACCTCTTTTTAAATTTAAATAATATTCAAGTTGTTACATTAGTTGGCCGCTGCGTCAAAATTAATATTATCCGCTCTTAATAAAAATCATTCCTATTTTTAAAAAAGAAAACATTATTCGCTGAATATAAATAAATATATTTACAATGATCCCTTCAGCCGGCTCGCCTATCAGCCATATCGTTACCACTGTCAATCACTCAGCTGTTCCTATTGAATTCTTAATTCTTGATTGTCCAACAGAATCTACTTTATCCTATTATATAAAGGAATTTAAACAAAGACGCGTTAGTACAGTCGTTCGTTGTTGTCAACCTACTTATAGTTCTGAGGTCTTATTACAACACAATATTGATTTAGTTGAACTTCCTTATCGTGACGGTAGTGTGGTAAAGTATTTGATTAAATCATATATTAAAAATAATAATAGTAAATATATATATGTATATATATTTATTTACTAATCATTATTTTTCTTTTTTCTTTTTCTTATTATTTATTTATGTATTTATTGTTTATATAGCCTAATAGTGGAATCATTGAACAATGGTTACAGCTGTTAAATATTTATGATCATCAATATCAACTTAATGGAATCAAACCAACAATTTGCTGTCATTGTCTAAGTGGATTAGGTAGAGCCCCTGTTTTAGTAGCCATTGCTCTGATTGAATATGGTGTAGCTGCTTTGGACGCAATTGGATTTATTCGTGAAAAACGAAGAGGTGCTTTCAATAAGCAACAAATTTTATTTTTAGATCAATATAAAGCAACATCAAAGAATAATAATCACCTTCATTATCGTTCTATTATTCATATGTTTTCATTGGGTCGTATGATGAAAAAATGGACAAATAAAGCTTTA
Organism: Cunninghamella echinulata; assembly: GCA_025201675.1. Taxonomy (NCBI): domain Eukaryota; kingdom Fungi; phylum Mucoromycota; class Mucoromycetes; order Mucorales; family Cunninghamellaceae; genus Cunninghamella; species Cunninghamella echinulata. Next base: position 23,165 of record MU612261.1, read on the forward strand.
TCTCAACAAGAAGAACAACAGCGACAGCAACAAAATCAACATAAACAAAATCAATATCAACTTATTAATATAGTAACATGACTAGATGGTCAGTTTTATTCAATTAATAAAATGTTTTTTATATTTAATCTTTTATTACCATTAAATAAATATGAATTACAATATATATATACTATATACGTTTCAATTTTATTGAAAAAAATAAAAATAATAATAAATACAAAAATAAAATACAGATTATAAAAAATTACAATTTTATTAATGATGAGGGAGTATTGATATTCGAATTGCGATCTATTACATTCGTTTATTTCATTAAAATAACATACCTTGTTATTGAGCTGAGTTAAATTTTAATAAAATTATTTTGTAAATCTCTCAACTCCTAAAACAATAGATTGTTGCATGCTTCATTCATTGTTAGACTATTTCTAAATAAATTGTGGTAACTGTAGAAATTATTGAAGTGTTTACTCTAATTAATATTAAAAATAAATTAAGATAAACAATTAATGAGGAAGTAATGTAAAAAAGTAAAGCGAGGAAAAAAAGAGTTAAAAAAATGCAGCTGGTTGCTGAGTTTTAATTTTTTT
>MU612262.1:0-23739 GCA_025201675.1 Cunninghamella echinulata
TTTTAAAAAAAAAATGTTTATTAATGATAAGTATGTACAATAATAATAAATAATAACAATAATAATAATGTATGTATCTATCTAATATTGTTAATAATAATAATATATATTTATTTTATATTCATTAATAGTGCCTTATGTAATTTATTATTAAAAAATGTAAATGATACTAAAATTAATCAACTTGTATTTAACGATGCTCTAAATACATTACTTAATGAGTATAAAAAGGATCTACCACCTGTTTCAAGTGTAAGTAAGGGCTTTTAAATTTTTTGATTTTTTTTAATTTTTTTTGATTTTATCTGATTTGTTTATTATCAATAGTACTAATACTATAATTTTTAATTTTTATTACCTTAATAGATTGAACTAGTTGATAAGTATAATCATCATCACCCAATAAATTCGGCTCTTTTTGATGGAACCTTTTATTGTGATAGAAATAATACTGATCCACAATTTAATAAGCCCGGTTATTTCCTCAGCCTTAATTTTTTTAAGGTAATAAATTAAAAAGAGAAAAAAATCGAATATTATTCTCTAATAATAAAAACTAATTATTATTATCCTTGTTTATATATTATAGGTGATTTAATAGTAATGAATCTGTTAACAGCCGTTTATATAATACTACCTTTCTATATATACCCTAATCTTCTTTTTATTTAATTTGTATTTCTACTTAAAAAGTATTTTAATTTCTAATTTTTTTCTCTTGTATATGTATATTCTTTTTAAGTTTATGTATATTATTTTTATTTTATTTTTTTGGATCAGGGTCATCTTTTTATTTTTATATTTTATATATGTTTAACTGCCAATTTTATTATGCTTTCATTTTTTTTTTTTATTTATAACTTATGATTATTTATTTCGCCATATTAATATGATATACTATTATGATGATAACAATTCAATATGATTTTATTTTATTATGATGATAATACTTTTTTTTTTATTTTTTACTATGTTTAAAATCTACTTCTATTAATAAATTCAATTTTATAAATCGCTATGAATAAAAATAGAAATAAAAAAAAAACTTATTCCACTCTAGTTTCAAATTGAATATCCACTTGTTGATCCAAGCCTTGATAACCATCGCAAATTAAATATAAAGTATATGTTTGCTGACCTAAATGTTCTGGAGTTTCAAATGTCATTGTTTTTGTTACTTTACGTTGCATCGCTTCTTTAGGACCATTACGCATACTAATTCTCTTCAATGCTATGACTTCATCTCTATTGGCATCACCTAAAACCACCCACCATGATTCATAGTCTACTTTAGGGAAAAAGGGTGCATATAATTTGCCATCATGTTGTTGAGTATTTAATTTTGTTAAAGTAATTTCTAATTTATATTCGCTTTCAGGTACTAAAATTGGTTTTTTAGAATCAATTCTTGTTTTAATTTCAATGTTTGGTAATCTGGTAGCAACTCTAGTAATCTATAAAATTAAATATATATATATATGAGTAAAAAATAATAACAATAATAATCTATTATCAGCTTCTTTCTAAAATAAAGTAAACTTAAACTTACATCGTTAATAGCTTTATCATCCAAGTCTCTAATGTTTTTAAATATTGATTTGATTTGATTTTCTGAATATTGTGTTAATTCTGCCAAACATTGTAAAGGTTTATTCTATATAGTTTAATAAAAAAATAAAAGAAAACAAAAAATATAAAATAATTAATTTTTTTTTCTTTTTTTTCAGAAAAAAGATGCATTTCTACGATGATTATTTAAAAATTACCTTATATTTAATATATTGTAACATATGTGGTTCTATATGTGGTAAATTAAGCAAGGTTGACTCCTTCATCCATCGAGCTTGTTTAATACATTGTAAAGCATTCATAATGGTCAAACAGTTTGTTAAAAATCCAGCATTAGCAGCCACATCGATCATAGCCTGACAAAACCGAACAGATGAATCCAAAACAGTAACTTGATCTGTAATATAATCGGAGATAGGTAATTCTAAGCGGGATATATGAGCTTGTAACAAAACAAATGCTTTGACATGAGGAGATATATAATTTTGTGTAGATTTGACTTTGAAAGGTACATGTTTTTCAATGGCTTGATTTAATAAATCTTCATTGCATCGAGCAGGTAACTCTTCGTATTCTGGAACGTTTCCTATAATTTCCAAAATAGTTCCTAAATCCATACTGGTACTGCGATGTTTATGTATTTGTTCATGGAAATGCTGTACCGTTTGATGTCTTAAATAATAATAAGAAGCAATATAACCAGGAATCAAGGGTACCAAATCGAAATCATCCTCAATAGCGATACAACCAGACGCCGCCAACCGATTTGTTACACCATTGATCATATTGGATAAATAAGTATCTAAGCCTTTTTGAGTCATATCATCTAAACCATAATAAGTAGGGTTTTGTTGTAATCGTCTATAAAAGTATGTCCATGTTAAATAATCCAAGGCATCTTGTTTTGTAGTAATGGTTCCTCCAATAATTTCAGCATTAATATGATCATCCATGTATTTATGTAAACTTGATTCTACAGGGAAGGGTTCGTGCAAGAATTTCTTTAAAAAGCTTTTTTTACTATCTTGCACAAATACTCTAGCAATACCAGTATTATCAAATTGAGGACGACCTGCTCTACCCATCATTTGTAGTACATCAGTAATAGGATAATCCACATAACGACCCACTTTATAATTATAATATTCTGTTCCTTTGATAACAACTAAATGTGCTGGAAGATTTACACCCCATGCCAATGTACTGGTTGCAATTAAGATTTGAATTTTTAAATCCAAGTAAAGCTCTTCTACTAGTTTACGATCATCTTCAGTTAACCCGGCATGATGTAATCCAATACCAAAAGCTAATGACATTCTTAAAGATTCATCGTGAACACGATCCAATAAAGGTTCTATATCTCTATCATCCATATGTAACCATTGACGAGGATTATCTTCCATACCACAATAAGCAATAAGGTCTTGGGCTGTTAAACGAGTTTGACGTCTAGAGGATACAAATACAATAACTGGTTGTGTAGGTGAATGAGTCTTGATAGCTGCATAAGTAGGTTTATTCATGGTGGCCATTCTGGGACAATAATGTTTACCAGGGAAACCATCAATATAGATTTCAAGAGGTACAGGACGTACAGAATGTCTAAAATTGAAAAGTCCCACTTTATCAATACCTAACCAATCTGCTAAATCAATGGCATTAGCTAATGCAGTAGATAGGCCAACAATACGGATTTTACGTTCTAATTGAGATCCAATATAATTCATTCTAGAAACAATTACTTCCAAAATAGGACCACGATCTCCACCCAAAAGATGGATTTCATCAATAATCACGCAAGATACCTGTCTTACATAACTTCTATTTTTCCAACTACGACTAATACCATCCCATTTTTCAGGTGTTGTAATAATAATATCAGCTCCTTCAATGGTTCTAAGATCAGGTGTCACATCACCAGTTAATTCTACTAATTTTTTACCCATTGCCTTTGTTAAACGTTTATTCCAATCACCAACACGTTCTTTGACCAATGCTTTCATAGGTGCAATATAGACCACTTTAGATCCAGGATGTTGTCTAAAAGCCCACCACATGACCAATTCAGCCGCAACGGTTTTACCAGACCCGGTAGGTGCGCCAACAAGTGAGTTATGGCTAGTATTATACAATGTATGGAAGATTTGAGTTTGTACAGGATTGAAGTGAGTAAAACGTTGAGAACAAATTGATTCCAAAACTTCATCATGAAGTGCACTAACAGGTAAAGGCTGTAAATCTAATAAATCAGTATTAGGTGGATAAAGCTGTGGTAAAATTAAATGTTGGAAGGATACTGGTAAAATAGTTTCTGCTCCCAACCAACGATCTGAGACAGCACGGATATAGATTTGATTTGGAAGAGGTTCAACTAAAGGTACTGTAAAATTAATTTGAATAGGGTCTTCACTCATTTGTTTTTTATGCAATAAAAAGTATTCAGAATAATATATTTCCACATTATCAGAATCTTCAGCCCATATCCACCAAGGTTCAACAGACCCATGAATTTTATCATTCCACATAAAATCAGGTGTAATCGTTAAATCTACATGTAATACATTACGTGTCATAGGTGCGATTCTAACATCAAGTTGTAAAGTTGGAAATTGATCTACACATTTAGAAATAGTAATACCCATACGATTATGATGTACAAGCTGCCCAAGTTCAGTGGGATCCATATCACGCATTTCTTCAATTGTTACTTCATGTGTTCTATTTTCTAATTTTTGTAAAATATTCATTGGTAATCCCATTTGATGTAAAGGATGTTGAAATGTCCACATTCTTTTCTCCACACATTTATTAATAGCAAGAAGCACAGATGCTGTTGGACCCCAATTACGATTTAAGGCTATTTCAAATAGTGCACGTGCAATTCTACCAGCATTCTGAGCAACATAAGCACAATCAGATACTAGAGCAAAATCTTCAATATATGCATTGGATATATAAGATTGAAGTAAAATATTCACTTTTCCAGGAGTTGCTTCAGGGCCACCCTATAAATAAATAAATAAATAATATATATATATATATATATATATATATTAGTATTTACCTCCAATAAAGTAAAATTAGTATCCATTTACACATATATAATAACTACCTTAATATCACAAGCACATTGTTTTTCCAATAAAGATTTAAGTTCCTTTTGTTCAGTATCTCTTGATTTAATGTTGTCAAATTCAGAACTAAGACTCATCATTGATAAAACATCTGCTTCTGTCATTCTAGGTTTCATTAACTGATTAAAAACTTCAATACTTGTGTGTTTGATATAAAAGTTAGAAGCAATACGCCCAAGATCTTTTGGTGTAAGATAACCAGTAGATTGGTCATAAATAATCATTTGACATCTAGCAAGTCGTTCAGCAGCCATAGTAATAATCTCATGCCGTTTCCTTCCTAATAATGGATCTTCCGCAGGCTCAGAGTGGTCCATACCATATACGAAAGGGTTACGTTTCATACGAACATATAAGAATGTATAACTTAACCAAGTAACAGCTTCATCAACGTTTGTAACAGTTCCCAATGAAATTTCTGCATTTAAATTATCAACAATATTTTCAATAAATTTAGATTCAATAGGATGTTGTTGAGTAATATTAGATATATAATGGCCAAGGCGATCATGTGTTGTAAGAATATAACCAACCCCATGGGTTTCATATTGAGGACGACCAGCACGACCAAAGATTTGCAAAACATCTAAAATGGAGAGATCAATAAAACTACCTTTTTGAGAATCATAAACTTGTGTACCCTTAATCACAACAGCATAAGCTGGTAAATTAACACCCCATGCAAGCGTAGCAGTACAACAAAGAACCTTTATAACACCTTCCGCAAATAACCTTTCTGTAAGACTACGATCAGAACGAAGCATACCGGCATGATGAATACCAAAACCAGAAGGAAGTAATTCTTTTAATTCTCTATTTCTTGATTTACTGACTTCTTTTCCGAAGCTACCATATTTTGGATGTTGAACAGAGTCAAATATTTCTGATAAACCTTCATTAATCGCTTGTTCACGTAATACCTGTGCTGTTTTCACTGTTTCCTTTCTTGCATGTACAAAAACCATGACTTGATGCCCTTGTTCTACTAATTCAGATACTTTATCAAAACATGCTTTATTCATCCGTTCATTGGATTGGATTGAATTTGGTTTCCCTTTTACACCGATAAAATGCTGTTCTAATGGCACAGGTCTAAAGCCACTATCAAAGAAGAAAAGACCTTGATAAGGATTCACTCTCAAAAATGCTGCAACGTCTAAATAATTAGGTAATGTAGCCGATAAACCAACAATACGAATTAATGATTGACTTGATTCAACCTATAATACACAAGTAAAAATAAAAATTAATGATGAAATCTAATATATATAACTATTAATTTATCTTTTATTTTATTTTATTTTATTTCACTTACTTGGCGTAATGTCCTAGCAATGATACTTTCAATAACAGCCCCACGATCTTCATGTAAAATATGCACTTCATCGATGATCAACAATTTTACTTTTTGAGCCAATTCAACATCACCCGTACTTTTACGTGTAATAACATCCCATTTTTCTGGTGTTGTAACAATAAATTGAGTAGACATAATTTCACTTTTAGTTAATTGCATATCCCCGGTTAATTCACGAACACTGATTCCCAAGAATTTTAAACGTTTCCCCATTTTTTCTACCACTTCTGCAGCTAATGCTTTCATTGGTGCAACATAAACAATCTTGAAATCATCTTTAGCAATAGTAAAATTGATATCGGTAGTATTTTTGACAGGTGGTGGATTACAAAATTGAGAAATACACCGAAGGACAGTTAACATAGCTACATCAGTTTTACCAGCACCTGTTGGAGCACATACTAACATATTTTCATTCGTTTCATAAGCAATAGGATAAACAATAGATTGCACACGATTTAAAGTTTCATAGGCCCTAAAAGCTCCACCAGCTAAGTTATCGAGTTCACTGATTGGTATTCTTCTTTCACCATCACGAATAGGAGCTTGTTTAGGAACTGGTATGATTGTTTCTTCATAATCATTATATTCTTCCCTTACAGTTCCAGCAGGTAAAACATATCTTGTACCAAACATTGATAAAGTACTACCTGATCTCCCTGATTGATAAACATTAGGATATTTGATTTCATCTTTACTCTGTTTAAATAAGCAGAAAAAAGAAAAAAAGGAAAAAAAATGTAAATGCCATGTATGAATGTAAAACTGTATAAATAAATTAATATATATATATTACCTTATAATTGGAACTAAATAATGGAGCTTGACTAGCAGATAATAATGCATCTTCTCTTGCTTGCTTAAGATATACTCCATCAAAACCAAGTATACTACGCGATAATGCTGCATCGTTATCTATAAGTGATTTAAAAAAAAAAAGAATAAAATAGAAAATCAATTAATAAGCATACAATCAATATAGTCATACTATAACTATCCATATAATCACAATATTATATTATATATTATACCTTGATCCTTTTGATGAGATTTTGATGCCTTTTTTTGTTCTTTTCTTAATTGTTTCCTTTTTTTTATTTCTTCTTCAGATTGAACTATCACTTGAGCACCATAAGTTGGATTTCTTATTGTATTATTATTGTTATAATGTTTGCTTTTTTGTTGCACTATATGATCAGACTACATTTTAAACAAAATATAATTTTAGTTTTCTTCTAATAATAATGTTGTTTAATTTGAATATCTTTTTATTTTATTTACCATATTGATGATGTTGTTAATAAGAGCTGAGCGATTTGTTATTAACTCAGTAATAAGTTCTAAGGATTCAAATCCAAGGATATCAACTAAAGCAGCTTGAATGTCATCGTCTAATATGAACGTGTACATGTATATGTGTATACTCAACATTAATATTTATATTGACATAATTTCTTTTTCATTTTATTTTTCATTACTATTGTTAAACTTACCGTTATCATTTGATCTGAGAATAGTGAATAAATCAATACATAGTTGTACTTCGGTTAACCCATTATTTCCATGAGAGGATGTATATTGACGGCATTGTCTATAAAAAATCAAACGTATAAATATACCAAGTTAATTTATAATAATGTGATAAAAAAAATATAATCACTCACTTTAACAACCATTCGCGATCATAAACAATAGCTGAAGAATATTGTTGGTTTTGTATTTCCTGTTGTATTTGCTGTTGTTGTTGGTGTTCATATTCAATATTATGCAACTTAAAATCATACCATGGATTTTCCGGAGGATGGAATGGTATATCTTTTCCATAAGCTATTGTTTAAAAGAGAAATACTATTTAGCCACGTTATTTTATACTATTTTCTGCATAAATTTTTCAAGTACATAGATGGATACAGTGGTATATTTGAATTTAGAAGCTGTATAAATATATAAAAATATTTAATGACGTTACTTACTTGTTATAATTCCAGAACCATCATTACTGTCATATTGTTCAACAAGTTTACAAAACTCATCAACTACTGTCAGCTTATCAGATTCATTTTTTGGAAGTGCTGCTGTGAAAAACGAAGATGCAGTTGAGCTTGCTTTCCCTTTTCCCTTTCCTTTTACAGAAGCATTTTGACTTGATGAATTTACTAGCTGATGTAATAAATCACTAAAAGGTGTACTAGTAACCATTATAAATCGATCACACCTTTTTTTTCGAATAGTTTTTAAATTGTTAAAGAAAAAGTGAAAAAAAAAATAAACACTTTAAAAAATTTATAACTTGCTGCCGCAAAAAAAACTGCGGCGGTGGAATTTAAAAATTTTAATATACTTGGTAGTAGGCAACTTGGGAATTACTCTGAACACACTACGAGCTTTCTTAACACAAATAATATTTAAAAAAAATTACTCAATATATTTTTCTTTATATTATATATTTAACTATGTTACTTTTTCATAAATAAATAAACGAATAACTACTGGATAATAAAAAATATACCTTTTTTTTTTTTATTTTTAAAAAGAAATGAAAAGGTTGTACAAATATCCATATTAAATAATTGTTCAACTTCATAACCTATATTTCAATAAACTCGAAATTTTAACATACCCACAAAAAAATCCCTCTTTATATGTTGATTAGTTTCCATATTATGTTCTTAGATATTATGCAAATTGAATTAAATGTTTATATTCAAAATAAATAGCTATTTAACTTCATAAATAATATACTAATTGGTGTGGATTTTTTAGGGCTTCTTAATATATAAGCTAATTTTCATAAGGTGACCATAGATAAATATGGATCAAATTAAAAAACATTATTAGCTAAAACAAATGATGAATGCCGATTAAAATTGAAATTAACTAAATAAAACGATTACTTTATTAAGAATAAAGTAAAAACATTACATTGCATATATATAAAAAGAGAAAAGGTAAAAGCTGATTAATTTAATTTATTTTTCTAAAAGAGGTATCACTTGTTGGTAGTAGAAATAAAAAAAATAGCACTTTATATGATATTTCATTTTTGATATGAAAAATTTATAATGTTTGTCGAATGATTCCAATTATTTTTGGAGCAGAGTTTAATAGTCCTTGTTGCTGTTTTTATGAAATATATATATGTAAAGTAGCTCAAACGAAAAAAAAAATTGAGTTTCTATTGGACAGTTATGTAAGCTGTTACTCCAGAAAACTCTAAATTAAAAGAGCAAATAATAAATAAATAGCTTGTTTATAAATTTTTTTTCACAAATACACAATTGTAATGAAAAAAAGCTTATACCAATTCCCAAAAGATTAAAACAAACTACTGGGGTTAAAATAAAATAATAATATTGTCAAATTCTATTCATTAGATTTTATTAATAAATTGAGCGATGAAAAATATGTAAATATAAACATTTTACTAAATGATGATGGTTAATAAACAAAATATAAAAATAATAAGTTCAATAATATAAAAATAAAAAATTACAAACATAAAAAAATAAAAAATAAAAATAAAGGTGGCATATGAAATTAAAGGATTAAAAAAAATTATTTTATTAAATTGAACTTTGGTTATTTTTTAAAATATTCAACTTTTTTAGCAAGATTAACATTGATATTTACATTTTCCTAGTGCACATTTACAGTAATCTCCACAATTGCATAAATTACCACCACTGAGGCAAGAATTATTAATTAAGACTTCAAACGACTTCATCATTTTTTATACTGATTTTTGAGTACAAAGTTTTCCAAATAAATAACTTTCATTAATATATCGAATAATAGAATAAAGTTTATAAAATTTTGATATTTTACTAACAAAAAACAACTAATGTAACAAATATAAAAAAAGCAAAAAATAAAAGAAAAATTTAGACAATAAAAAAAGAAATAAAGAAATGAAATGAAATGAAATACAACGTATTTACTCACGTTTAGAGAAAATTGCTAGACTTGCCAACTTCATGATATTCCTATTTAGGGTTAGATTTTTCGATATGATTTCCTTTTTAGGTATGAAAACCATAAAAAAGTGGCATAATTTTATTATTTTTCTATATGTGCCATATATTTTTGTATACACAATTTATTTAATTTATTCCGTTTCTAAACATTTCAAGTTAGCTGAATAAACATAGATGTCTTTAATATATAGCACATATGTATTTATTTTACATTTGCCAAAAAAAAAGTATACATATCCATTTAAATAATGATAAAAATGGAAGGAAAAAACAGTTATACACATATATAATTATTGCTCTATTGATTTGTCATAATTTCAAATCAATTGGTAACCACTTATGAAGTTGACGAATAATTTTAACTTAAAATATTATTTAAGTAATAACATTTTCAGTAAATAAAACTTTATTTTGTTCTCTAGTAACCATTTGCTATTTTATTTTATTTTATTTTTAAAAGTTATAATCATAAAATAAAGAAATATAAATAAACTTGTTTAATTACTAAGCATAAATTCAAAATGTTATTATTATTGTTATCATTATTAATACCAGCAGCAACATGTACGAGACCCAACGTCTACATATCATTTTCCAGAATTACATTCAGAATCATCAGCATAATGTTCATCAGCTGTAGTACAAGTTATATCGCTGTGTAGATGTGAAAATACAGGAAACTGCGTTTCGTGAGAATCTTTGATATAGTAATGTTATTTATGGCGATATACTTCATAAATAACGATACATACGGGCACATAAAAAAAAATCAATATTTCATCTTAGCTATTTTGATAATACTTTAGATTAAGCTGTTTGTATAAATAAAATGTAAAAATAATAACGATAATGATATATGAAAAAAAAAGGTCTAATATTTATAGATATAAATATATATTTAGCTCGAATGTTGTTATGTTAATAAATCCATGTGTATTCAAATGCACCACATGGAGATTCATCAGTATAGAGATTGAGATTAAGTTATAAATCTGCTAAAATTTTATGTCAAGTAACTCATTAATTATAGGAACAAGTGATTAACTAACTTGGATATTATTCATTGAATTAATTATCTAATATTAATTATTGTAGTATGTAAATTAGTCTACAGATATGAAATGATACAACTGTTGATCTATAAAAATTTCAAATCAAATGTTCATTATTGACGAAATAGTTTAAAGCGTTATTTTTTGAATAAAAAATCTTATTTTATGCTCTCGTAACTACATATTCCTTTATTATTATTATTATTATTTTAAAAAGATGTTTGCGAATATAAAATAAAGAGAAATAAAAGGAGCAATCATTTTGTTGAGTATAAATTCAAAAATACTAAAATATATTATCTAGGCAGTTTTTGCTGGAGAAGACTAAAAAAGCTGCGGCGACTAAGGTGAGATTTAAAATTTTTAAGTTTATATTTTTTTAAAAAAATAAATTTTATTCTTTTCCTTTCTTTTCCTTTCTTTTTTCTAATATTATTTATATACATATATTCATATAAAATGAAGCAACGCTTTAACGCTTTGGATATTCGTGCCACTGTTGTAAATCTTCGAGAAAGGTAATATATCTTTATTAATGATAAATATCAATTCAATTTATTCATTATTATTATTTTTTCGTTGTCACTATTTAATATTTTTTTTAATAGATTGACTGGACTTCGTTTGCAAAATATCTACGACGTTAACTCTAAAACTTTTTTATTTAAATTTGCAAAGGTATTATTATTATTTTTCGAAAAAAGAATGAAATAGTATATATACAAATCCATTCTTATTTTCTCTCTACTAACTTAAAAAAAAAATGTTTCTCATTTATTTATTTTGGACCAGCCTGATGATAAAGAATTAGTATTGATCGAATCTGGTACGCGCATTCATACAACTCAATTTAGTCGGGAAAAGTCAGCTATGCCTTCCATGTTTTGTGCAAAGGTAAATATATATACATTCTTGGATTTTTTTTCGTTATTCTTTCTAATACTCATGTAATCCTTTCATCTTTTTCTGTTTCTATTCTTTTTCTTTTATTTTATTTTAGCTCCGTAAATATCTTCGTACTCGCCGTTTAACTAATGTACGTCAAGTAGGTATTGATCGTATTGTAGATTTTGAATTTGCTGGTGGTGAAAAGAGTAATGGGTATCATATTATATCAGAATTTTATGCATCGGTAAGTTATATATATATATTTATATATTATTCACAAAAAAAAGAAATATAAAGATGGTTATATTTATATTAATATATATATAAAATCAATAGGGAAATATACTTCTAACTGATCATGAATATCGTATTTTGGCTGTTTTACGTGTGGTACAAAATTCTGAAACTGTAAATACAACTGTTGGTGAAATTTATAATATGAATGCTACTTTACATGATTTTCAAAAAGTGGATATTGAAAAATTAAAGCAAGTGCTACAAAAAGCTGGTCCAAAGGATACTTTAAAAAAGATTTTAAATATTGGATTTGGTAAAAATGCAATAACACTAATAACAAAATACAATATAAGAGGATGAAAAATTATGAAATTAAATATTATCCTTGTTTTATATATATATATATGTGTGTGTGTGTGTATGTGTATGTATGTATAGAATATGGTCCAGCAATGACGGAACACATCATTTTAGAAGCAGGCCTTGATCCAAATACTAAAGTAGCAACCGATTTTGATTATTCTGATGGTAAAAGAAAAAAAACTTCCAAGTGAATACCATTCATTTAATTAATAATACTTATATTGTTTTATGTACATGTATTTAGATTCACCAGCTTTAAAGGATTTATTAGAAGCTTTTATTAAAGGGGATGAAATGGTCGCATCAACTGGAAATAAAGTACCTAATGTAAGCATACGTATATAGTGATACATATTATACTGAAAATATAAGTGATAAAACGTTTGATCTGTATATTGAATTCAATATTTGTGTACATTTAGGGTTATATCATTTTACTAGATCAGCCAAAGGGTAAAAAGGAAAATGAAGAGAGCAAGGAAATTGATATGTAAGTATAGTAAAAAAAAAGATTTGAATTATACAATAATAGTAACCCATTTCTTTGTTATTTCTGTTTATTTTTATATAGCTATGATGAATTCCATCCCTATCTTTATAATCAACATAAATCCAAAAAATATTTAGAGTATCCTACATTTGATGGCGCAGTTGATGAATTTTACTCAGCAATTGAATCTCAAAAACTTGAAATGAAGGCTCGAAATCAAGTAAATAAATAAAGAATGAAAGCGAAAAGAGAAAAGAAAAAAAAATGTTTTAAATTTAAACTTCTAGGGCTAACACTGTTGTATACTGTTTTATTTATTTAGGAAAATGCTGCACTCAAAAAATTAGAAGCGGTACGAAGAGAACAAGAAGGTCGTGTCAATAATTTATTATCTCAGCAAATGACAAACACACAAAAAGCACAATTAATTGAATATAATTTAGATATGGTGGATGCTGCTATTTCAATTATTCGTAATGCTGTAGCAAGTCAAATGGATTGGTTAGATCTAAAAGAATTAGTATTGGATGAAAAACGTAAAAGCAATCCAATTGCATTAATGATTGATGATCTCAAATTAAAATCAAATCAAATTACTTTATTGTTATCGTAAGTTTCATTTTTTAAGTTTTTGAATATTATAAAAAAATTATTTACTAATTTAAATATCATTATTGATATACATGTTTCTTTTTTTTTAAAAAAAAAAAATTAACAAGTGAACCCCGTGATAGTGATTATATTTCTGACTCTGATGATTCCGATGAATCTGATGATGAATCTGATGAATCTAATGACGATGATAAGGAAGAAAAAAAGGAAAAAAAAGAACCACAAGTATTTAAAGTAGATGTTGATATATCTTTAACTGCATTTGCAAATGCAAGAAATTATTATGATATGAAGAGAAGCACGGCCGCTAAGCATGAAAAAACTATAGCAGCTACTTCCAAGGTAAATTATATTAACACTTTTAAAAAAATAAAAAATAAAAATAATAAATATATATCAACGCTACTAAAAATAACGATACCCATTTTATTGCTTTTATCACTATTACTATTATTTGATCTATTTATATAGGCTATGAAATCTGCTGAAAAAAAAATTCGTCAAGATTTGAAAGAAACAAAGATCAGTATAAGTATCAACAAAATTCGTAAACCATATTGGTTTGAAAAGTTTTTATGGTTTATTTCTACTGAAGGGTACTTGGTAATTGCTGGCCGTGATATGCAGCAAAATGAAATGCTTGTTAAAAGATATTTATTGAAAGGTAATATAAATAATATATACAATAAAAAATAACTATTAAAAAGATTTACCTATTAATTTACATCCAATCGTTTATATCTATTTTAGGTGATGTTTATGTTCATGCTGACTTACATGGTGCTGCATCCGTTGTAATCAAAAATAAACCCGAATGTGTTGATCAGCCCATTCCACCAAGTACATTATTCCAAGCAGGCACCATGTCTGTTTGTCAAAGTAAAGCCTGGGATGCTAAAATTGTTACTAGTGCTTATTGGGTCCATCCTGATCAAGTAAGGAATTCTTTTATGCATTTGTTACATTTATTTTTATAACTCTTATTCTAACATAATATATATTGCTTTTATCTTTTTTTTTTTTTTTTTTTTTTTTTTTTTTATTTTTTTTTTTTTTTTTTTTCGTAAACCTCTAGGTATCAAAATCTGCCCCAACTGGTGAGTATCTTACAACTGGTAGTTTTATGATACGTGGCAAGAAAAACTTTTTACCTCCTGTACAATTAGTTTATGGCTTTGGTTACTTGTTTAAATTAGATGAATCTTCTATTGGTAATCATGTTGGTGAAAAAAAGGCTAGAAGTTTAGAAAATGATGATATAAATGAGGCTTCTACAAATACCAATGAAAATGATAGTAATGTACCATCAGAAAAAGACAATGATAAAAATATCATTGATGTAACTACAACAACTGAAAATGACAATGATAAGGAAAAGGAGGGGGATAATGACAGTATTAAAAAAGAAGATGCTAATTCCGACAACGAAAACACCACTATGAAAGAGGGTAGCTTCAATAATGATACTGATTCTGGTAGCTCTGATGATTCTGATTCTGATGATGAAGCTTTTCCTGATACTCAATTAGAACCATCAACTAATGATAATGATCTTACAAATAATAACACTGGCCAAAACCAAAACGAAAAGTCTGAATGGAATAAATACGATCTTCAAGATTATGGGCATAATGAAGATGCTGATAAACTACCCTCTTTTGCACAAAATGAATCTTTAAATGAACAGCAAGAACAACAAAAGGTAATTTATTATTATTACCATTAATGTTATTTTTTATTTTATTTTATTTTTTTTTAAAAAAAAAAAAAAAAGAAATGCACATACAATATATGATTGCATTTATATTTATTTATTTATTTACTATTGTCGTTTTATTTTAACGATATTTGTTAGACCAAGAAAACGATTTCAGCAAAGGAACGACGTGATATGAAAAAAGGCATTAAAGGTGGTAGCACTACTCCAACAACAAATGACACTGCATCTGCTTCTTCTAAAAATAATCAATCATCAAAGAATAAAACTAAGGAAACAAAACAACAAACACCTACACGTGGACGTAAAGGAAAAGCAAAAAAAATTAAGGAAAAGTATGCTGATCAAGATGAAGAGGAACGTCAATTACGTATGGAACTACTTGGAGTAAGTTTTTTTTTAGAGAAGAAATATTTGAAGAACAAAATGAAAAACACGTATAATTAAATATTCATATATATATATATATATCTAATTTATATCAATGTATGTTTATTTGTATATATATTCATAGTCTAACAAAGGACCACAACCTAAAGGCAAAAAAGCAAAGAAATTAGCTAAAGAAAATGCTGAAAAATTAGCATTTGAAAAGGAAAGAGAAGCTCGACGTCAACAAATGAAAGAACAAGAGGAAAAAGAAAAAAACCAAGGTCAAGAGACATCTACTGGAGGTGAAACTAAAAAGGATACAAAAAACAATACTCAAGAGGTAACTATAAATTCGAAGGCAATATATATATATATATATATATAATATTTTATAACAACTATATATAATATACTCATTTTTATTTTTATTGTTATTTATATATATATATTTAATCATGGCAATATAAAATATTTTTTTTATAAAAGAATGACAAAGATGATGACATTCGTGAACTATTAAAAGAAGAAAATATTACAATGTTAGATCAAGAAGAAATAGACAGTTTAACACCATTGGACTCTTTAACAGCTAACCCATTACCCGACGATATACTTCATTTTGCTGTTCCAATTTGTGCTCCTTATCAAGCTCTTCAAAAATATAAATATAAAATCAAGTTAACTCCTGGTTCATTAAAACGTGGCAAAGGTAAAATTAAAAAAAGAAAAAAAAAAGTGAATATAAATATGAAATAATAGTGGTAAAAAAACCATATACCAATTGCCTATATATATTCGTATATTTATTTATATTTATTTATATCTATATATTTATAAATATTATAGCTATCAAGCAAGCACAAATGGTTTTCTTTAAAAATTCAGAAATAACAACACGAGAAAAAGAACTTATCAAAGGTGTGCCTGATATGGAAGCTATCAATGTCATGATGAGTAAAGTTAAAGTATCAGCTCCTAACCTTGAAGCATCCAAGAAGAAAAAAGGTGGTAAAAAATAAATGATTTCCGTTGTTTTTTTTTTTAGTATATATATGTGTGTATATGTATGTGTATTTGTGTGATTATTATATAGAATATCCTTTTAAAAAAAATAAAAAATAAATATATGAACCCAAAGAATTGTGATCAAAAAACTTGTTTATTATTATCATTCATTTCTAAATTTCAATACATTATTTTTTTTATATTACATTACTGTCAAATTATATTTTTATTTTTATTCTTCATTATCTTAAATATACTTTCACATTTCTCTTTTATTTGTATGATTTTATAATTTTGTGTCACTTTGATTGTCTTTATCACTAAAACGAAGACTAATAGAATTGACGCAATGTCTTTCATCGGTAGGTGTATCAAAGCCTTCTCCACTAAAAACATGGCCCAAGTGCCCATCACAATTTGCACATACGATTTCTACTCTCTTCATACCATGAGACGTATCTTCGTTTCTTTTAACAGCTCCAGGAATCGCATCGAAGAAAGCAGGCCATCCACATCCTTTTTTATAAATAAACATATAAAGAATGAAAATAGCATAAAGCATAAATCAGTCATCAACCTATTTATTAATTTATTTAAAAAATATAAATATATTATATTATTTATTATTTTTACCGCTGTTGAACTTGGTAGCTGATTTGTAAAGTGGAGCATTACAACCTGCACAATGATAAACACCTATTATATTATTATAATTATAATTATAATTTTTATTAGTATATGATTATTTTAATATTGTTTTTTCTTTTTTTTAAAATAGAGTTTACATGTATATTCATATTTATATTTATTTATATTTAGCTCTACCTTCTTCGTAATGCTTATTATATTCACCAGTATTAGGAAGCTCAGTTCCTTTTTCTCTTAATACTCTAAATTGTTGGGGAGATAAGACAGCGCGCCATTCACTTTCAGATTTCATTTTGTTTTGAAGAATAGAAAAAGATGTAATAAATCGAGTGGGTTTTATATGAAAAGCTTTTCTAAAAATAGTTTGATTAATAATAAAGGCTCTACTAAGCATAAAAAAAGTAAAAATATAGAGAAAAGCTACGAAAAAAAAAAGAAAGGTGAGCGAAAGAAAAAAAAAATGAGCTTTTAAATTTCCGCTAAGAAAAAAAGTTTGCATATTTACTTGGTCTACTTTTGAAATGATATCCATGTTCACTATTTGGCCTGGTTTTATTATATTTTACTGACGTAAACCTCAGCTTTAAAAAATCTTGAAAAAGTATAATTTATTTATTTATTATTTTTAAAATTGGTATTATGTGCTGATATGTATTAAGAATATATATATAATGGTATAAAAATGTATCGATTATCTCCAATTAAAGGATATCTTATTTAGGTTATTTGCTTTTATTTATGTTTTTCAAAACTGTCATATTTTTTCATATACGAAACTTTATTTTTTTTAACATAAAATTTATAAACTTTTCAAATTTAATCTTTTCTAATATTAACATCAGATATATCACAATTATTTCCAGTTACTAAAGCACGGGGACTTCTACGTTCAAAAGCTCTATAAATGAAATGAAATGAATGTGAATAATAAAAAACGATAATATTATCATTATAGAGTGTAATTAATAAAATAATAATAATAATAACAATTTAACTTGTAACTTACTCTGGGTATCTCATGCGATAAATAGGAGGTCTTTGAGCTTCTTGATAAAGTAATCTATTGGAGATAGAGATTTATAATTAAAAATATATAAATATATATACGTATGCCCATCATAATAGATATCGATCCGTGAATAGCCATTTATGAAACACTATTTTTACCTGTATTCAGCTAATCTATTGGAATTTTCGAGGAATTCGGCAGCTATTTGATCCTTTTCTTGACTTTGAGTCATATGATATTCGATCCATCTTGTAATAGGATGCTTTTCCTATTTACGTATATATGTATATATGTATATATATATATATATATATATATATATATATAGAGAGAGAGAGAGAGAGAGAGAAGAAATATAATAAATAAATAAAGAGGCGTAACGTTTTTATTTTATATGTGCATTTATATTATCTTAATTTATTTACATCGCCTTGATCAGTTAAACGTTCATCAATACGGTACCAAACTATAGCACCGACAGCTACAATCAATGTGTTTCTCCAAACTTTATTATCGAAAGCTACAATTGAATAAATATAAATGTAGATGTATATATAAATGAGTTTTTATATTCTTGTTTATTCTATTGTTATAAAGAGTATATATGTTTATATATTAATTTACTTTCTTCTTTGAATGTTTCACCAGCGTGTTTAGCATTTTCTGTAGAAGCGTATCTTTTATTATTATAAAAAATACGAGAAGGTGTTAATTTAGAAAATTGAGAACGGCATAATAATCTACTTGACATTTTTTTTTTCTACTAAAAATATTAAGATATGAAAAGAAAAAAAAAATTATTAGGTTGATGTCTTTAAAAAAAAAAGCCCAGTGACGACATCGGAAATTGAAATTGATTTATTTTTTAAAAAAATAGAATTATCTCCAATAATGGATATTTAATTCTTTGTTTTTCATTGTTTATTTATAAATCTTTTTGATTACCCTTTACACTGAATAAACTATAATAATTTATATTAATCAAATTAATAAAGTAATAAATAATTTAAATTACCTATTTTAATAAACGAAAATAGTTGATCATTTACGCATCTCACATTTCTGTGTTTTTTTTTATTAATTAATATAAAAAAGAACGAAAAAAATATAATTACCATTAATAATAAAACAAAAAAATTTACATGAAAAAATTTACCCTGAAAATATCAACTATGTATTTGATTATGAATATATGTATATATACATATATAAATATATAATACATATAATATATACACATATAATGTATTTGTGTAAAAGAAGGAAGAAAAAAAAAATGATTGATGGTGAATTTCAATAACTACTCACTAAAATAAACTTTATTCATGTATCACCATATATGTACTAAATAGATCTTGTTGATAAATTATAATAATATGTAATATATCATAATTATTATTAAATTTTGATTGATTTGGGTTTTAAAAAGAATTTACATAGTATTCATTTCATAACGTCAAATTTTACGAATTCAATATGAATATAATACGTACCTTTTAGAAAAAAGTAAAAAATAAAATAAAAATAATATGCATAGACCAATAAATAATGATGACGGAACTTTAAAAGGCGAAAAATTAAGGAATCTCTTTTTTAAAAAAGGAGGCAGTGTTTATCTAGTATATTGATTTCTATATATGTGATAGTATCAAAAATATAAATATATATAAAAGTCTTTTACAGTTTTATTATTTTTCATAGTAACTTATATTTTCATTATCTTCTTTTTTTAAAATAGTGGTGTAAAGTACAAATCATGAAAAATATAAAGGAAATTACCAAATATATATAAATAACTGTAAAAATAGATATTATATAAAAGATCGCCCTAAACAGCGACGGCTTTTAAAATATCAATTTAGTCGGTTTTTTTTATATTTGAAACCATTTTTTTTTTTCTTCTTCAATTTCCTTTTCTTTCCCTTTTTCCCTTTGTTCATTTTTTTTAAGAAAAAAAATATTCATATATATATATATATATATATATAATATAAATTATACTTATTTAAAAGCATATATTATTTAAATCAAAAATAAAATCACCAATATGGTTGTTATGTCTTCACAAAAAAGACATTTCATCCTTGTTGGTACTTTTTTAACATTTTTACTTACAGTCTCTTATTATCAGTACTCCACTAATCCAGAACGAACCAGTCAATATTTATCTAATGATTTACAACAACAAAAAGATAAAAGCTTATCATCATCTCTAGATACTCCTCCCGTATTATCTCATAAAACTATCATTACAAAAAATAGAGCTTGCGATAAAGGTGATATTCATTGGTTGTAAGTTTTTTTTTTTTTATAAATATTATTTTTTATATACTTATCGTTTTCATTTTATTAATCTTTTTTTTATTTTATTTTTTTATTTTAAATAGAGCTTCTGATCGAGAACATTGGGATGGTTGGGGAACAAAGTCTTTCTTTTTACAACCTGATGGTAATTTTACTGTTAAAAATGTATATGCCGAAGAAGGTGTTGAACTTTGTGTTGTCGTTTTGGTAAATATATATATATATATATATATATATATGTAATAAATATAAATGGATCACTCATAAAAAAAACTTTTTTTCTTGCTTCCATTTTTGATTCTCCGTTATTTTCTTATTTTCTTTTTAGCTTGGACCTGTACCTGCGCCATCTAAAATTAAAGTAGAACCTCACTTTGCACCACCAGATATCATTACCATGACAGCCGTTGGAAAACATTATACTATTCCCATAACTTTGCATCAATATCCAAAACAAAACAATGCATATTATGCCAATGTCTATTTAAAACATAGTGATGATTATACATTAAAAGCAACATCAGAATATCGTTCTTATTTTTATGAAGTACCTATTCAACATCGCTACCAACCTTATTCTTTTGATTCATCCAATATAGCTATTATCCATCCTACTTCGTCTTCAGCAGCTCTTATGACTCTCAACAATAATGATGATGATAATATTAGTTTACCAACTTGTAATGTCATGGATCAATCTATACAAGGAAGCTGGAAAAATGAAACCAATCAATATCAATTTATTCCAGATCATTGCAATTTATTCTATACCCGTCATGATGGATTACAATGCTTGGGTAAAAAAACAATTCATGTATGGGGCGATGCTAATATGAGAAGGTAAGAAAATTACAATAGTAATAACAATGATAATAATTTCATTTATGTATTTATTTTATTTTACTCTGTATATTTATAGAAATTTGAAAGTATTAGCTTCTCCTGAATGGTGTAATGATAGTGATCCTGAAGCAAGATGCATATGTAATGATGATTTAGAAGATCCAGACCAAGAGTTATATCCATGGGCAAATAATCATCTTATTCCCTTGACTATTGGTGAAAACACAATTCATTTTAATGGTGTGAATAGCATTACATTACAAGATTGGCGACCTGAAATTCAAAAAAGAGTACAACAAGATTTTAAAGATGAACCCAAAGCTGATGTGGTGATTGTAAATGTGGGCAATGAGGATATTGGATTGAATCGAATGACACCAAATCAATTTGCCATTTCATTAACGGATCTCATTCAAGATATGTTAACTCATGTGTATCCAGAAGAACACCAAAAAATTATTTTAAGAACACCTCAATTCTTTGGTACTGGTGATTTTTATTCAACGGCTTGGAATGCAGGTAGAAGCAGAGCTTTCGCAAATGTAGTACGTGATTTGGTTGGTGATTGGCATCATCCTCGTCTTTTCTTATGGGATACCCATCAACTTGGTATGGAATATAATACTTGTCGATTCCAAGGCACCCTTTATACTAAACGAAATGTCTTGGATATTGAAAACCAACTTCTTTACAACCTTCTTTGTAACTATTCTGTTTAAAAAAATTATCACCCCTCTTATTCTTACTTGATTATTATTACTACTATTATTATTATTAGAAATACATTTTCTTTTTATTATTATCTACAATGCATACCTTTTTTTTTTTGTTTCTGCTTTTCTTCCTTTTAAATTACCATTATACTTTTATTTATTTATTTGTTATATACTTTTAATCAATAATAAAAAATAAAAAAACATGCCATAATAATTATTCATTTCCTTTAAAAGTACATAGCTTTTTTTATTACTTTATTCGAAAAATAAAAAAGATAAAGTAAAGCATGACTTCCTTTTTTGGAATGCTGAGTTAATAAAAAAACTAAATTTAAAAAAAGGTAAATTTTTTTCCCTTGTCTTCTTTTTTTTTCCTTCAACTTTACATTTTTTTATACTAGTAATAATAATAATGCGTAAACCTTTTAAATTAAAACCAAAAAAGCGACAATTTCAAGAATTACAAGAGGATACAGGATTTTCAGCTGAACAATTTTCTCAGCCTGAACCAAAAAGTAAATGTTTCTATATTTCACCATTTTTTTTTTTTTAAAAAAAAAAAGAATTCACAAACTATAACCAATATCAACTTTATAAAAAACTATTCATGATTATGTATATTCTTTATTATTCTTATTAATTCTGTTATATATGCATTTGTTTATAGTTCCATGGAAAGCCATTGGACTTGCTACTTTACTTTTCGGGATTGGTTCTCTACTTATTGTTCTTGGCGTATTAATTAAATTGGGTTATATTAATTCTGCTGATTATGATGGAAGAGGTATTCCTTTACTAGTGCTTGGCTCTATCATGTTTATACCAGGTAAAAAGATATATATATATAAATGTAGAAAGAGTTATTCTAAAGAGATATATTAAAAATGATATATATATAAAGAGTTAATTAATGTGATATATAAATATAATATGGTATATTTTATTCCTATCCGGTTTAATATTTATTTTATGTATATGTTTATATTTATTATAGGCGCTTATCATCTTTATATTGCCTATTATGCTTACTATAAATACCCTGGTTATGAATTTTCAATGATTCCAGACTGGGATGACTAATAATATAACGATAAAATAGATAAAACTTTGTATATGTATATAGTATATATAATTTTTTTTTTTTTTGATAATAAAACTTTAAGGAAATATTGACATTTTTTTAAAAAAAATAAAAAAAAAAATATATGTTAAAAGAAAGATAAAATAAACTTTTTTTTTATTGTCATTAAGGCTGTAAATATATATATACCTATATATATAATTTTAAAAATAAGGGAAACTTAGTTTTGATAAAGTAATTTTAATTTTTTTAGGAAAGAGAATAAGTACCATAAAAAGAAAGTAAAATGCAAATGTATAATAATAAAATAAAAATTAATAATAATAAGATTAAAAGGAATGATATAATAGAAAACTAATAATAATAAT
>MU612263.1:6029-23660 GCA_025201675.1 Cunninghamella echinulata
GTCTTGTAAAAGTCTATGTAAATAGGATCCCCGGGTTCTCTCTCCAACTATACCACTTATTAATTAATATTCAAATGAAATTAATATTTAAATGAAATTAATATTCAATTACATTTATTCCTTCCTGTTTGAGTATAGCCGAATTATGAAAGTTTACTTATGATCGTGAAAAATGTTTTGCTAACTATTTACCTGGTCTCTGAGTCTATCAATCGTCCTTTTGTCAAATTCCTCATTTTTTATTTAATAAATATTTTGTTCGTTTTTTTCTTTTTATCTATTTCATTATTTTTTTATTGTTATTATAATTAATAAAAGATTAATACATTTGTTTCTGTTTTTTTAATTAAAAGATGCAATTATAGAAAATGATCAAACAATATTTTAGTAAGCAAGATGATGGGATAAAACCCAATACCTCTTAAAAGATTCTCGAATATAATTTCAGATTTGCATTATTGTCTACATATCGCTTGTGTAATAAATTGTTTAAAAATAGTTCAGTGTTTTATTTTGTAGTAAACCTCAAAAAAAAAAAAAAAAAACCAGACATTAAATGTGTGGTCTAAAGGTTTCAAAAATTTCCAATAATGCTGTAAAACCATTTAAAAATTTTTGAGCTCAAGCCACAATGAACACTTTTTTCCAGCTTTATTTCTCTTATACCTCTTTTTTTTATCACCATACCTCTATTATTTCCTCGCACTCTTCCTCATTTTTATTATCATTATCTTGAATAATATTTTCTCCTCTCTTTTTCCTTAATTTTTTTTACATTAAATATTAATATTCTATTGTCTGTTTGTTATTATGGTAACTAATATACTGTATGAAAAAGGTAAGTTTTAAGAAAGTTGAGATGTATAAAGGTTAGATATTAATTATTCAAACGTGGAAACTAATAGTCTTTTATAATCATAGAAATTTGCTCATTTTTATCGGAGTTGGTGAAAACCGGTGAAGTTTTAAGTATTAAAAATTTACTTCCAAAAATGAGTAAATTCATTATTGAAAAAGAAAAAAAAAAAGACATCGATGCGATAAAAAGAATTTGGTCAGTACGTATATATAATTGTGCCAAAAAAATGAACATCAGTTTACGAAAAAGCATAGCTGATTGGGAACCTATTGCTACTGCATTGAATCAAGGTACCAAAGACGCGCCCATCGCTTCTCCTTCTTCCACTAATTCATATTCTACCTCCGCTTCTACTAATGCTTCCAAGTCAAATTCATCCAATAAAAATAAAAACTATGTGTTATCATCAGGGGAAAAACAAAATATATTGGATATTTATAATGGTTTTCGTCAGGAAGATATGTGGGAGCTAAGTACCGGAAAAGTTGTAGAAAATGAAATGAAAGAGTTAGCGGGAAAATCAAAATATTCTCATCCTGTTCATTCTTTTATTATGGACCCTTGTGACCCTGTTTGGAAGACATTCTTTACAAAGGACGAATTGGATGAAATTATAAAGTTTGATCAAATGCAATTACCTGCTTTGCCCGATAATTGGAACCAATGCATTGATGCTTTTAAAAATTTGTCTTCAACATCTGCTATTTATCGAGAAGCTATTAAACAATTAAATAGCTCACAAAAAGAGCATGATGAAAAATGGATTCTTCATTCAATTATAAATATTTTGGATTTATACACCTATAACATTTTATCCACCGACATGTCTGAAGCAGATATATTAAATAAAGTGTGGGGTTTCATTTATAAAGGATTTTATCATGGTATTATTGATCCCAAATTAGGTGAGGTATCCTCATCCTCATCATCTCTCAACCAAAATCAATATCGGTCACTGGAAACAATAAACCCAAGAAAAAGAAAAATAACCGGAAGAAAAGTAGATATTCTTTTTAAATATGGTAGTATGGAATTAGGTTGTACTGAAGTAGGGAGAGATAGCGCACCTACTGATGATAAATATATCGACGATGGAATGAAAAAAGCTCCCATAGCTTTAAAAGATATGTTATCAGTGATGGTAGATAATGATGAAGTAATGAAAAAGAAATTATCATCAATTGGTGTGATTATAATGGGTAGGTGATAATATTCAAATAAAATAAATAAATTACTATACATATTGATAACTAATTTACCATTTTTTATATAGGCTTAAAAATACAAATATTAATCATGGATGCTCCTGCTGGAAAAATCTGTCGATTAACGAAGTCCGACTTTTTCAATTTTCCAAGATCGGTAGAAGTTTTCTATAAAGATTTTAAGCCTTTATTGCAAATTGTACACATTTTGAAATCGATTATGATCAACAACATAAATACAATTAATGAAAATACCACTACGAAATCTGTCACTTTGCCTTCAACCTCATTAAAGCCATTGCTTATACCTCCTTCATTCATCCCTTCCGACTCTTCTTCACCATCATCACCAACATCATCATCCCCATGTAAAGTATCACGAATCAAAACTGACGATTAATTGCTCGAAGTTATGTACACACACATATATATATATATATATATTAGGTTTTATTTTTAATTTTTAATTTTTATACTATTATTTTTTATTTTAATTGTTTATATCATTATTTTTTATTTTTTATATTATTACCTTTTATTTTTATTGTTTATATTATTACCTTTTATTTTTATTGTTTATATCATTATTTTTTATTTTTATTTTTATCATTATTGTATTAACTTTATCCGTCTAATTGTCATCTTTTTTTATTCTTTTTCTTTTTTAATATTTTAGGATTATTACAAAAAATCATGGTTGTGGTACTAATTAGTTAAGTATATATAAGTGGTACCATTTTAAAATACTTTTATTAATTTTTTTTTTCGAGTAAATCATATTCTGCTAAGGGACAAAAAAAGGGCTAACTAATGCTCATCTTGAAAATAAGATAGGTCAAAAATTAATAGTCATGGCTTTTTTATATCAAATGTATTAATTATTGTTATTGTTGTCGGCAAAATTTTTAAGGAGAATATAAGTTGATGATAATCTGGATAAATTTCGTGGAAGTAAAAAAGAATACTTTTATAAAATTATATCTACATCTTTAAATATTTACTAATATACCAAACATAATATTTAATGTACTTTAGTAGTTAACTTTTATTTTTATTTTTTATTTCTCACGATATAAAATTCAATTTTCATTTTATTTTACTTAAAAAAAGTAATTACCTAATGATAATCCACAGCAACGTAAATCATCTTTATTATCGATTAAAAACCGACATTTACATACAAAAATACACTAATATAGAAATATATAAAGTAACAAAAGTATATATTTATAATTTTCATTACATTAATATTTATCAAGTATGTTTGTTTATATCTGCCTTACTTTGAGCATGTTGCTTGTAGTATGTTTGATTTAAAAAGACAGTAACAGGTCTTCACTTTATTATGCCTTTTCGTATGTTAAGCATTTTTTTGATGGAACTATATATACGTGCTAATCAAACTTATTTTTCAATATTGTTTCTCTTTTTCGATTATGAATTTATATACTTTTGGGAGTAAACTATTGATACTGAATTCTTTGCCATTGTTCTACAACGCCAATAAATATACCAGTATGAATAATTTATATCTGTTGTTTATACATCTTGGCTTTTTCAAAACCTGTGCTCTTCCATTAACATACCAGTTAATATAGGAGTAAAAAGAGTAAAAAAAGTAATGTAAATAATAAGAAATAATAAAAAAAGGGGAGGAGGAAAGAGAAAAAAAACATTAATCAAGGTGAAAAGAAAGTTTTTTAAAACCGAGTCTTTTTTTATATACCAAGAATTTTTTTTCTCTATACTTATTTATTATTAAATGATATCTCCTTTGGTACCATTAAATAAAAATGATTATGCTTTAATAGAAAGCCATAAACTTCAGCATATCAATGTCATAGCTGGGTGATATTCTATTTGATTATTTAGAAACGCTCTTTTTTTTATGGTAAGTATTATTTTTTAACAATAATAAATTTGATCACATGACTATTTTTTTGCATTTTGTATGTTTAAATTTAGTACTATGATAATTTTTTGATTATACTACCTATTTAATTTTTAAAGTTTTTATAGAAAGTACAAAAAATTTCCTAAAAGGATATAATGACTGAGTTTAGATTGAACGGCTTTTTTTTTAAATGGATTTTTTTTTTCTTTTTCTTTTTATATATTTATTAAATATTAAATGATTTCCCTTCCATTCAATAAAGCTCGTTTTACTATAAAAAAAATATCAACTTCAGCATGCCAACATCGTAACTGGATGGTAAATAAAACTATTTAATATATAAGCCTTCAATATAGTATATATACTTTATATTAATAATCGTCTTATTATTATCATTATTATTATTATTTATTTTCTTATATATTATTTAGTGCGTTGCCGGTATTGAGCGATCGCATAGAGCCCTTCTTTTTCCAGGTAAAAACTAATAATATTAATATAACTATGCCATATTAATATCTTTTATATTTATATATGTATACCTTTTTATTTCTTTTTTTATTTTAGGACAAGGATCTCAACAAATTGGTATGGGAAAGGATTTATTTGATCAATACCCTAATTCAGCAAAAGAAGTATTCGACGAAGTGGATGAAGCATTAGGTGTATCTTTACAAAAAATTATATTTGAAGGTGATCAGGTAATAATATTAGATATATAAATAAACAAACTAATCAATGATTACAATAATGATAATGATAATAATAATAAAAAGTAGTATAAAAATGCATAAAAAAAATAATCCATACTTAATTTATTATATTATACTCATCTGTGTTTTATTAATAGAAAACTTTAACACTAACAGAAAATGCACAACCTGCCATATTAGCAACATCAATTGCAACATTAAGAGTTTTACAAAAGGAGTATGGATTTGATATTAATAAAGCATGTGAATATGTATTAGGGCATTCACTTGGAGAATATACAGCATTGGTCGCTTCTGAATCGTTACCATTATCGGATGCAGTGAAACTTGTTCAACTTCGTGGTAAAGCCATGTCACAAGCTATTCAAGATCGATCAAATAATAAAGGGAAGACTGGAATGCTTGCTTTAGTTGGAAGAAATGGGAAATTGGAGGATATTGAAGCATCTATTCAATTATTACAGAAGGAATTACCAGCAAATGAAGTGGTTGAAATAGCTAATATTAATAGTGTAAGTTTACTATTATTATCCTATATATTATATCTGTTGATTAATATTATTATAATTAAAATTATATTTTATTCTAATAATAATAGACAACACAAATAGTCTTAAGTGGAACTGAAAATGGGTTAAATGCCGCTTCTAATTATTTAAAAGAAAAACGTATGATTGCAAGAGCTATACCGTTGGAAGTATCGTAAGTATTAAATAAATATATATACTTCCAGTAGTGATATGTTTATTGAATTATTATTTTTATTTTTTATTTTTTTATAAAACGTGTAGCGCACCATTTCATTCTTCTTTAGTAAAATCAGCTGAAAATACAATGAAAGAAGCCTTTGAAAAAGTTACATTTAAACAACCCCGTGTACATGTGATTTCGAATGTTACAGCAAGACCGGTAATAAATAAATAATAACATAATAAAACTATTAAATTTGTATATAATTATATTATCGAGTGGTTTTTATTTATTCTTTATTGTATTATATTATTTTTATATAATTGTAGTACAAAACGATTGAAGAAATTCCAACCACATTAATTCGACAAATAACTTCAACAGTTCAGTGGCAACAAAGTATTCATTTTTGTAAAACTCAAGATGTAAGTGATTTTGTTTGTTTTGGTCCTGGTACAGTATTGAGCGGTTTATTAAAGAAAGATTACCCTGCTGATATTATAAGGTAATATGCATATACATATATATAGAAAATAAAAAATGTAGAATGCTGTCTATATATAAACATGCTTATTTGATTTTATATTTCTATTTTTGTTTATATATTTTATTAATAGACCGCTAGATAGTATAAATGATATATTAACTTATGTTGAAGAATTTAAAGATGCATAACAAAAAAGATTTACCATCACACCTTACCATTATAAAATCATTTTAATTAGCTATCAGTTTATTTATTTTAATATGTAATCATCATTTCATATATTATATACTACATATATATACATTATACACATGTTTAATAACAGTTGTAATAACAATAACAATAATAATAATAATTATAATAATAATAATATTTTCTACTTGAATGTACATTAATACATATATGATTTTTTATTTATCTAACAATTATAATAATAATATCCATCCTATATATGTATATATATATATTAAAAAAAGAGGAAAAAATATCTATTTCTTTTTTCCTTTTGCAGCAGCTACTTTTCTAGGTGTACCACCGCTAGCTATAACTTTTTTCATAGCAGCGGAAACATCTTCTTCACTTTCAATCCAACTAATATCACCTAAATCAGCAATATCACCAAATCTCTTTTGGAATTTTGTTAATTGTTCACTTTCATCGGTCACACCTTCTTTTAACATTGCTGGATTCCATAAAGGATGGTTTCGTGTATCTTTGGTTAAACGAATTTGAGATCGTACAGGGGATGTGGTTCTTAAAGTATATGTTGCTCCATTACTTAATACAACAGTTTGTAAAAATCGTTCAGGTTTAGCGTATGTATTTTGTGAAGAAGCATATCGTTTGGTTGTATATAAAATATCCTTTTTTAATGTATGTAACTTTGTTATTGTTGGATTCATGGCTTTATATATATATATATATTTATATTATTTAAGTAGATAATGATAATATATGTTAAATATTAAAAAAATAAGTTAAGAAAAAGGGGAGTGGACTAAAAAAAAAATCAAAACAATTTGACAGAAAAAAAAATCAGCGGAGTTTTTTTTAAAGCTTGGAAAGCCACTCATTTTGGCTATATGCCTCTTAAATTTACAATAAAAAAAGTTTAAATTCATATTTCTTTCTTTTTAATCTATATTTTTATAATAAATGTGGTTGATAGGAAAATCAACTAATCATGTTCATATACTACCTATACCAAGATCTTTTTCTCCAGTTACGTATCGATTTTATTCAACAGTAACTTCTTTTGATATTAATAACAATAAAAGTAATAAAAACAATTTAACACCAATATGCAAAGAACAGCAGCAATCTCAACCTCAACAAAAAGATACCTCTTCATCGTCAACTAGTACCAAAAAAAGAAAAGCCAAAGCGAATAGAAAAGGAAGAAAAAATAAAAGTGCCATTTTACGAGTATTAAAACAACATAATAAAGTACATAATACGGGATCGCCTATTAAATCGTTCACAACTTCGTTTCGATCCAATGCTATTGAGCCAACTTTATTAGACCAATATAAAAAAGATATCGATAATTCATGGAATGAACTCAAAACTTCCAACGCATATGAACGTAAATAAAATAAATTATAGTAAAATAATAAGGTCTACATAAGTATATAAAAAACTATAGGGTATATCAAATCTATTGTTTTTTAATGCATTTTTACTTTATATTTTATTTTATACATATATAGGTATTTATCCTGATAAAAGTATACCTGTTGCCACTTTAGCTCATGGCTTAGAACGTACTTTATTTAAGTAAGTGTTGATGCTTGTATATAATAATAGTTATATTAATACTAGTAATTATAATAAAAAAATAATTACAGTAACAACAACAATAATAATAATAACAGTAATAATAATAATAATTATAATAATATATAATAATTATAATAATATACAATAAAGAAATTCAAAGCATATATATTCATATCAATCATTTATATACATATAAATATATTTTTAGGAGTGGTGTTCATTTACTTCGAGATTTTCGGTCAAAAAAATTCTTGTTTTCACCATATTTGGAAAGTATCACCCAGCCTGATCAATTTGACTATAACGCTATCCAACCCTATAAAACATCCTCTCAAGATAATGTAATAATAAGAAGGAAATATAAATATAAATATACATAGATAAATAGCAATTATATTTATTTATTTTAATGTTATATTTATATATTTATTTATAATAATAGCTTTTAATTAAAATGGCAGAAAAGAATCATGCAAAGTTTGTAGGATCAACATCATCTATATCAGGTGTATTATCACATATATATTATCAAGTATCAAACCATCGTCCTGTAGATATAAGTTTTTTAACCGAAACGTTTGCTACTTTTGTATGTATTAGAAAATATATAATAGAATAAAATGAAATAAAATGAAAAAATATTAAAAAAAGAAAAATGATAGAAAATATATATATAAAAACTCATTTTATTATAATCTTCATTTATATATATATATATATATATATATATATATATATATATATGAATCCAGCCATCTGGTTATACAAGAGGAGCAAGAGCACCTAAAACAATCTATTTAAGACGTAAAACTGGAACTGTTTATGCTATTGATGTTGATAAATCATTTGATGGAGAAGATACAATTTTATCACATTTGGTAAAAAATCAAAAATAAAATAAATTGAATAAAATAAAGCAATACAAATATACATGCATAAATAAAAACTAAAGGAAAAATATTATTTGTTCTTATATATATATATATTATACTAATATTTTTATTTATTTATTTTTGTTATTATTATGACATATAGGGAAAATCAATGGAAAAATTATTAACAATGGAGCCCAATGAATATGAACGATATTTAAAAGAAAATTCATCTGTGGTAACTGAAGAAGAAAGAAATGCACCTGAAGCCTTTGCCTATGGGAAAATCGATAAATTAGTATTGAGATCCCAATTAGATTGTTATCATAAACTTTTACCAAGAAGAACCTTTGATTTGAAAACGAGAGCAACTATGCCTATTCGTTTAGATATACCTCATTATCAAGTAAGTTTCTATATAAGTTGATCTTTTTCATATTACTGTTTTAATAATTTACTGATTTTTTTATTATATCTTTTATTTAATTATTATACATTAGGATTATTATAAATATACATTGGAACAACATCATGGAAAATTTTATTCATTTGAAAGGGAATATTATGATATGATGCGATCTGCCTTTTTGAAATATAAGTAAGGGATTGCATACTCATATTTATTTATATTTAAAAAAAAAGTAAATAAATGGTATGATAAAAGTTGATTTACTCATTTATTTATATATAATAGTTTCCAGGTACGTATTGGTCATATGGATGGTATTATGGTGACTTATCACAACACAAATACAATATTCGGGTTTCAATATATATCACGACATGAGATGGATGCACGATTATTTGGTACTACTAAAATGGGTGATGAGGCATTTAATCATTGTTTAACATTGATACAGGAAATTTTTAATAAGGCCATCTCTCGATATCCTGGAAAGGTAATACCTTAAATAAAAATAAAAAGAAAATTCTATTTTATTTTATTTTATTTTATTTATTTATTTTTATTTTCATGAACTTTGTTTATATTTATATTTATAAATATTTATTCATAGACACTTCGACTATCGTTTGATGCAAGCGATCGTGGTTCTAATTTTATGAAAATTTATGTTGAACCTGTCACAAAAGAACAAGAAGAAAAAGAAGAACAACAGCAGGGGAAAGAAAAAGAGGGAGTGGAAGCTACTTATGAACCTTTGAGCGAAGATTTAACTCTATTTGAACTTTCAACCCAATCTTATATCAATGATCAGCTTGTTGAAGGACCTGTGTCAGTTAATAGAGAATCGACAAGATGGGATTTATTTTATAAATTAGAAACTTCAGCCTTACCTCAAAAGCAAATCATTAATATGTATAAACGATTAAGGGAATATCAAGCCACTGTATTTTTACCTACTTCAGATGAATCGCCCTCCTTTCTGGAAAAATTTAAATTAGACAGAAATGAACATCAACATCGACAAAAGAAAACAAAGAAAAATAAAAATAAAACAGAAGAAAAAAAAGAAAAAGATAGTAAAATAAAAATGGAAGTAGAAGTAGGGGAAAATGAGGAAGAAAAAGATATGAAGAAGACACTTGACATCACGACATCTTCATCTTCATCCTAAATTATCATCACCATCATCATTCACCCTTTTTTTCCTTAATAGGTTTGTTTATTTGTATTGTTTATTTATATTTACTAATATATATATATATTTATTTTTTATTTTTTATTTTTATTTTGTGTATATATTTATATTTCTATTAGAAATGAAACATGAATTATTATTATTTTTTAGAAGAAATAAAAGATTAAATTAAAATTCGAAACAATTTAGATGATGTTAAATGATGTGTATATATAACTTTATTTATTTATTTATTTTTTGAAAAAGATAGTAATAAAAATACTAAAAAATAAAACACAAAAATAGATATCAAACTTTGGAGAAAGTAAACCTAAACTACGTCAACTTTTTTTTTTCTCTCCCCTCTTATTTAGTAATCTTGATATTTCTGACATAAAATAAAGTGACGTTGTCTATCTTGTTTCAAACATTTAGTACTGCAGTATATCTGAATTTTACATTGGGCACAAACTGGCATATTTTTTTTTTCTGTAAAACAAAAAGAACATATCATGTTGGAAGTGCAGGTAATGGTTGTATTATTAGAGGATATCGTAGAAGAAGAAGAGGATGTTGTGGAGGATGTTAAAGGGGGCAATAAACTAGAAGTTGAAGAAGAATCGATATTATTATTATTATTATTATTATTTAATTCCATGGATGAAGATGTAGTGGTGATGGTGGTTGGTGTAGTGACATTTAAAAAAGTAGATGATGGTGAAGGTAAGATTGATGGTAAAGAAGAAGAACGAGATGATGATAATGAAGGAGGAGGAGATAAAAGAGAAGTGGAAATAAATAACGATGATAATGAAGGAGAGGGAGAAGAAAAAGGCTTAAACTTATTGATACGGTGGTGTTGCTTTAATGAAGTGGTTAATAACATGATCGTATGTAAATGTAAGGAAATTAATTTTTGGGATAAAAATGGGGATAAGTTTAAAGACGATGAGGAAGATAATAAAGAAATTGTTTTTTTACAATAAAGAATTGTGTACATCCAATTTTTTTGATAGCAATAAATAGTGGAACGACAATGATAAATAATGGAGCGTATTATAATGACCCATGGGGTACGTATTTCTTCTTTTTCTTCCTGTTGCTGTTGTTCATTTTTTATTTTTTTTGAAAAATAATATAACTCTTCATATAGCTGATCGATAGTTGGATTAATATCATCCCATTCATTAATGATATATTCGGATACTTTTAAAATGAATGTCGCCCATGTTTCATCTATTATATTAATCGAGTTATTATTATCTTGTTGTTGGTAATGATTATCATGTAAAAAATGAAAAACGGCCATATAATCATTTTCATCTTTACTTTTTTTCATCATATCTATTATATTGAATTCATCACTCTTTTTTTCTTTTTGCATAATAGTATTTTCCCTTTTTTTAATAAAAGGATAAACTTTACTCAGCATATTTTTAAAATAATAAATAAAATAAAAAGAAAGAAAGAAAAAGAGAGAAAGGAAGAAAGGAAATGATGAGAAAAAATAAATAAATATCGAGTCAAACTATAAACCTTATATTGTTACAAATAAATAAATAAATATATATATACATTCATGTCATCATCAAGTATATATCTAGTTTTATAATAGATGACTTTCAATTTCAAGTTATTAATTATTTATATATGAAATAAACAATGATAAATAAGTAAATAAATAAATAAAACAATAAATTGTATAGTTGTTTATTTTATTATATTTTTTTTAAAAAGAATTTATTTTTCTACGTTATTTCCCTTGATTTTACTTGTAATTTTTTTATTCATTATGAATGGTAATGAAATGTCAAATTTTTTTAAAAAGATGGTAATAATTAAAGTTTAAAGTTGATTTTTGATCACGTTTTTTTTATATGTGCCTTGATTAAAAAAAAGTGTCAAATTAAGGATAAACGTCAAACTAAACAAATGTTGTTGAAGTAAATCGGACTTGAGAAATTCTCTCGATATTCTTCGAGTATTTTTTTTTTAAAATAAATAATAAATTCAATAAATTCAAGTTATACTATTTTTGTATTCATTTTTTAAAGTTTCATATAAAAAAATAATATTAAATATTAAATCAATGATTTTAATCTTTGACGATCTTTATCGTCATTTTTTTTAAGGAAGCTTTGTCAAAAAAATAAAAAGTAAAATAAACATCAGTGGCAAAAAGATACGTACCATTTTTTTAAGGAGATCTTAATCTTTTTTTTAATCATGCATGATGTAAAAAATAAAAAAAACCAGGCTTATATTTAGATAACCTGACAACAAACATGGTTAAAGGATGATTGAAAAAAAAAATAAAAAAGGACAATGGATTTTTTTATTTTTTATAAAAAAATTAAGGTATATCAGATGATGATGATTAAAAAAGTAAAATAAAAAAAAAAAAAAACTTGTTTTCTATCTTTTAAAAGAGAAAGTAAAATAATTATAACACTCAGAATATACATATATAAACAAGGGGGAAAAAGGAAGGAAAATAAAAAATATATATCATTGCATTTATTTATTTATTTGTTTGTTTTTTTTTTGTCTCTTTCTCTCTCTCTCTCTTTTTTTTTTTTCTTCTTTCTATTATTTATTTATTATTTTGTATTAAATGAATTATGATCATAAAAAATTACGTAGCCTATGTTTACCAAAAAATAAAATAACCACCACTTTATTTAGTGACGAAGAAGAAGACGAAGACGATAAAATTATCACCAAAAAATCAGTCATACCTTCATTACAATCATTTAGTGCTACTTTTTCGTCTTCACCTTATATGGACCCTCTTTATTTATCCTCTTCTTATCATATCCATCAAGCAGAAATGGCTTTATTTCAATTAAAATTATTATTAAATGAACGAACCGATCCGAAGGAAGGTTGGAAAAAGGCTTTAAAACATAAAAAAAGTGGAGTTTTTATTTATATGAAATCATCATCTTCTTCTTCTTCGGGCTCCAATCATCACCATTATGATGGTAATAACAGTGGTAATGGAGGACCGATTTTTAAAGGTGAAGCGGTGTTCAAAGGATTTACTCCTCATTCAATTTTTTATGTTATTGGTATGAGGAAATTATGGGATGAACAATATGAAGATGGAAATTTGGTGGAAAATTTGAATGATACCACTTCATTAACTTATGAAGTCTGTAAATCGACTCATTCATCAAAGTAAGTTTTATTCGATCAAAATAATAATAATAATAGTAATAATATTTATATTATTTATTTACATATAAACAAATAACAACTGTAATATCAGTAATAAAAAGAGAACAAAATAAATTAGTAATGATAATTATTTTATTTTATTTTAAAATATATATATATAGACCAAGAGATTTATGTCTAGTTGAAAAAATCGAATGTACTCATGATGGCACTATCCTTTTTGCAGCAAGTAGTGTAGAAACACCAAAAGTACCAAGAGTTCAAGATCGTCATCGTAGTCAAATAAAAGTAAAAAAGAGATATTAAATAAATAAATAAATCATTTCGAGAAACAAAAACCTTAATTTTACTTTTTTTGTTCTTAAATACATCTTTTTTTTTTTTAGTTAATGGGATGGGCATTAGAACCAATTTCAAACCCAGGCTCTTCCACACCAATAACAAGAGTGACCTATATAATTCAAGAACCTGTTAAGGGGTGGATGTCTGGGTTAAATAAAAAATCTATTGCAAGGCGCCCATTAATTATTGCATTAGTTCACGACTATTTAAAATCAAAAGCCGAGCGTGTCTTTTTAGATCATCACCATCATTTATCTTCCTCTTCCTCTTCGGACTCTTTTACTAAACGGCCGTCAGTTCTGCAACATTCTATATCTTCATGCATAAACCATCCCCAACTTGGGTAAAAAAAAAAAAAAAAATTAATACTCAGATTTTTTTGTTACACTGTCGAATTTCTTTTATAAAAAAGATATCTAATTCTTTTTCAATATTTCTATTTCCTTTCAATTTTTTTTTTAAAAAAAATATATCATTAATTATTTTCATATAAAAATAAATTAGTTTACTATCAACGCGATCAACTCCTTTGCCTCATTCAAATTATACTTCAACACAAGATTTATCAGCAACAACAACAAAAAAACAAACCACTTTTACCAATAATAATAATGAATTATTATCTATACCAAAAACAATACCCTCTTCTTTCAATAACAACATTACTGCTACTCTTACTTCCTCCTCTACCCCTACTTCAGCCGCTTCTCCTTCTTCTTCTTTTTCTTCATTAGCACAACCTATATACCCTTTCCATCGTCATTTATCGACAAGGAATGATTGTATCACTTTATTAAAACAACTGTATTATACTTTAGATGGTTGGCAATTAGAATACGAGGAAAAATATATAAAAACATACATCAAAAATTATAATGGCATTTTTTATACAAGAATTGATGCTTGGATTCATCATGATTGGCATCCTGAACAATTATGTTCTTTCCTTCATAACGTGGATACAAGAAAGCATTGTAAATAATAATGAAAATAAAAAAATATAATTAGAAAAAAGAAATAATAATAATAAATCAATCCTCAACCTTTGTATTTAATTTTTCTTTCTTTCTCTCTTCCATATATATATAGGGGATAGATGGTGGAAAAATGGATTTATTAAGGAGCGATTTAGTCAAAAAGATTACTTAGTACATTGGGTCCTCGGTGATGATCATTTGACACAAGACATATCGGCCATTACATATATAGATAGTGATAATCTTCAAAAAAAAATATTCATGGCTAGTAAAAGTGTAGAAGATGACATGATTCCAGAAAATGATTATCAACGTACTCATATTGATTTATATGGTTGGGTATTTTCGACTAAATCTGTAACATCAACTTCATCAACAAAAAAATCATCATTATCATCTAGACCTATGACACAATTATCTTTTATTACTGATTCATCATCTTTATGGGCTCAAAAACACCAATCAATTCCTTATATGGTTCAAAGTATTCAGCAAATGGATGATTATTTATCAACCTATGGATGCCCTCCTTATATTCGACGTGTTTCGGGTAAAGTTATTCAAGAATCTTTTAATCCAATTACATGTCAATATCAATTATCCTGGTTAGTGAAACATCATCCTCCTGCCATGTATCATAATAATAATAATAATAATAAAAATAAAAATAATACTAAAAAACAACAACAGCAACAAATGAAATCAACCACTTGGTGTACAGATATTCGTATTGATATGTCCAAAATGTACCTTCACGGTTATCATATTGATCTTTCGCCAAAGATAGGGACAAAATTAGAAACTGATTTGGGTGGGAAAATTATAAAAATCTTCACTACAGATCCTTCAATGGATGGGAAATGTATCTCTATGTCTTTATCTAAAGAAAATAACAAAAGTGATCAACTACAATTACAACAGCAACAACAACATCAACTTCAACCCCAGCAAAAACAGCAGCAAAATAATAATGTTGATGATAATAGTATAAATAAAAAAGAAAATACTAATACCGACGTCCGTCATATAAATAAAAAAATTACAGATAGTAGTATAAATCATCAAATGTTGAATGTAGATAATCATGAAGAAGATATAGCTTTAAAAAAGGAACCGACAGAAAATACATTTCATTATGATTCTGCTTTATCGATAAAGAAAGATAATTATGGTAAGCGGTTATATGATATATATATATATATATATATATAACATTATCATTATTTTTGTTAATTAAAAAATTATTATTCATGTCTATCTGTTTTTATTTAGACCGTCCAACTTCACTAACAGCAGGTATAGCAACTATCAAATCAACTAGCACCGTGAATCCAGTCAGTTTAAATCATGTAACAACTTGTTCGGATACAAATATTATTCAAATCCCAAAAGATTATATATTAATACCCCAAGAATATCAACATCACAATATTATTAATATTACTAATGAGTTGACTTTTAATGCTCAACAATTGATACTAATGGTATTTGGTATGATCATCTCTTACTATATGGGAAAGTTGGCTTCATCTTGTTAAAATAAATAAATAAATTATATAGTTATATAAATATATACTTATTCAGCTAGATAATATAAGATAAAAAAATACATTGTTTATTTTCTCTTAAAAAATACATACATATATAGAAATAAATTATATAAATATATATTAGACTGTAATAAAAATAAAAATACTAATAAAAATGAATAAAGAAATAGAATAATACTATTTTTTTTATACCTGTACTCTGATAGATATACATGATCATGGTTTAATAATATTAAAAAAAGCAATGCATAACAAAGTGTTTATTTTTTTTATTTACCAACATAATATATTGGGTAATTTATAAAACTTAGTATATACTCGTATAGAAACGCTAAAATTACATACAGCAGTAAAAAACATCTTCACCAGTCTATACCAATATAAAATAATACTCCATAACAATGGTTGTAAAAAAAAACAATCCCAACCAAACTGGCCGCAAGAACTGGGTTGCAGAACTTGGAGTAAGCATATTTGAACTTTTCTGTGCGATGCTACCCATTATTTAGGAAAACGCAAGAAAACCAAATAAATACAATCACTGTTAATACATGATTTCTAATGCGTCGAAATTGACAAGTCATACTTCCTTGGCTACTATGTAATTTCTATTTTAAATAAATAATTGTCATTAAAGAATAAAGCAAGAAAGATAAAAAAAGCGTATCGAACCATAATGTAAGTAAATATGATGTTAGTTTTGAAAATACTTCCCTCTATTCAGGATGTATGAAGATGCTTACAGCCATGCCAGGTAAATAACATATGGCTATTAGCAATTCCGATGATTATTAGTAATATATTTATAGCAACGACGATAATGAGGATAGCTAATTTTAAATAATCAATTATTAGCCTCCCACATTTCGCACCCGTCTAGTGTAAAACGCTTCACTTCACTTGTATAAATTCCATCATGCCGTGTCGACGTGTATAACCTAAATGGTTTTTTGCCATCACCGACACCTAATACAACAAAATTAACATAATATAAGATACATCGAAATGTAAGATTATCACATATTTGCACAAATTCCATTGTGTTATCATCGCAAGATTGTTCGTCCCATATCGTATAAAATTATACCTATTTTTATGCACAAAATCATAATTTTCGTCAACAAAAAGCCAATAAATATAAGTATCATCTCTTACTATGCGATATTCTTCAATTAATTGATTTTGTATTTTTTGAGATATTCGCGCTTTCATCACATATATGGTTTTTATATTGATATTCCATTTTATTTAGCTTATATATATATTATAATAATATGGGAATAACTCTATAGTCGAATAAACTTATTTTATTAATTAAAAAAAATATATATAGAATTAGATTAGATTATACTATAATATACGTATATACATATAATAATAATTAAAGTAACAAAGGTAATATTTATCATAAAAGAAATAATCTTCGGTATAAAAAGTATATAATGAATTTTTATAAAAAATTGCAATGCCGCCTATTTTTTTTTTTTTTTAAAAAATAATGAA
>MU612264.1:0-23605 GCA_025201675.1 Cunninghamella echinulata
ATTTTTTTTTTTTTTTTTTTTTAAAAAAATGATGCTCTTTTATTCAATTCACTTGACTATTTTTATTCTAGATGCTAATTTATGTGTTTTCAATAACGTGATTAAAAAAAAGAAAAAGGAACAAATTAAAAAATAAATAAAATATCAAAACGTTATATAATATAAAAATTATTATCAAGTAGAATTAATAAAAACCAAGCATTACAAGATTATTAGTTTTAATACTCGATATTCCTTGTTCTTATTTTATATATAGATATTTTCCTTCCTAAAACTGTTTTTAAACAAAATAACTTTAAAAAATAAGTTCATATGAATATATCCTGTTAGAAATTTTCTAATCAACATTTAATTTCAATATATTTAAAGATATTTCTTAAACTGCCTTTCTTTTATATGAAAACAAACTTTATACTATTAATTTCCTAATTTATCTTCTCTAAATGTACTCATTTTAAGGTTCTTTATTTATAAAATTTAGCTTTTCCTTGTTGTTGATGAATACTATTTTTGGCCATATAGACAAAGCAGAAAAATGGCCTTGCAGTTTTTTTTTATTTGTTTCCTTCCTTTTATTTATTTTTTTGTTTGATTTTATCTATTCTGGTAAGCGAAAAATTTCTAAAACGGGTTTTTTATAGTTATGTATGAATATGGTGTTTATTTCTAATTTTCTTTAAATTTATTACGTACAGGAAAGTGTGTGTTCAGAATCAAAGTGCTTTGAAAAAAATAACAACCACACCATTATCTTTCTGTATAAATTTAATATCGATCCAATTATGTATTATAACATATAATGATAATAAGATGGTTACATGCGTTATTGTAACTATTTGTTCTACTGGTGACCACTTGGTTTTTTTTTTTAAAGATAGCTTGATAAGAAAGGGTTATCAAAAAGTGTTTTAATTTTTTATTTTTTTTTATTAATTTATTTATAAAATAATAAAAATTAATAAACCCCATCCGTCTTTTTATTCTATTTTATTTTCTAATCACGGTCTATTAATACATTGTTTATATATATAATTGGTTATTATAATGTAATATAATATGAGATATCATCCATTCAAAAGTGTATCTTTTATATTTTATTTTATTCTATTTACTTGTACTTTAAATATCGTCATCACTATCGTCATCTATTAAAGGACCAAAAGGTAATAAAGGTACTGAGCTGGTTCTTTGAGCTGATCTTAATTTAGCTGATCGACTACGAGCATTATCTTGGATTTCTTGATGACTTGGTGTAATGACTTTTTTAGATAATAATTGAAAAGAAGGTTGCTGTTGCTGTTGGTGATGATGATCATCATCCATCATTGATCTACCTTTATTCTTTTTTTCCATATATAATAAAGTATGTTGTTGTCCATCATCATTATCACGATAATAAGAAGGTGTTGATAATTTTTTAGACGCTTTTTTATATTCTCTATTGGCCGATTTTTTAATATCAAATTGATTTTGTTTGGCTTCTTCTATAGATCTTTTTCCTGAACAATGATGCATAAAGTTTTTGACAATTCGATCTTCTAATGAATGAAACGTGACCGCTACTAAGTTACCATTAGGCTTTAATATATACTCACTTGCCTTTAATGCATTTTCTAATTCACCAAGCTGAATTATAATAGAAAAAAAGTAAATAAACTATTTTTATTTTATATACAATCCTCCTTTTTTATTTTTATTTTTATTATTATTGCCTTACTTCATTATTGATATATATTCTCAATGCTTGAAAAGTTCTTGCTGCTGAATTTCTAACCATATCATCATCACCTCTTTTCCAACGTGGCTGAGGGCAAGCTTTTTGAATAATAGAAGCTAAAGCACTAGTAGTTTCTATAGGTTGAGATTGTCTTGCATCTACTATAGCTGATGCTATTTTTCTCGATAATCTATCACCGCCATACTGGTAGAATATACATATAATATAAAAATAAAGAAAAGGAAATGATAAATATATGATTATAGTGATATTTTACACATTTATCCTTCGTTTAATATTATTATTTTATTTTATTTTC
Organism: Cunninghamella echinulata; assembly: GCA_025201675.1. NCBI lineage: Eukaryota > Fungi > Mucoromycota > Mucoromycetes > Mucorales > Cunninghamellaceae > Cunninghamella > Cunninghamella echinulata. Next base: position 2,037 of record MU612264.1, read on the forward strand.
AAAAAATTACTAAAAAATAAAAATCCAACTTACTTGGTATACAATATTAGCAATTTGTTCTCTTGAAAAAAAATTTACAATTTCATAGGCCGAGATAGATTTTCTTAATAAAGCTTGTTCAGTATCAGGTAAAGTGGATACATCTATTTCTTTACCACGAGAAAACATACGCATATCCAATGGCCCATCTAATTTATATGAAAAACCTCTCGAAGGTGTTTCTATCTTTATAAAAAAAAAAAAAAAAAAAGAGAGAGAGAGAGAGAGAAAGAGAGAAAGAACAAAAAAGAAAAAGTTATGAATCAAGTATTCATTTATTATCATTATTTATTTATTTATATATATGATCCATGAAATAAACTCTTATTTTTACTTACTTGCCCACTCGATACACCAATATCCATGACCACTCCATCAAAACAAGGAACACTAAATAATATATATATCATTCAACTTGATTCTATTATTCAATATTTATACTCACTCTTTTTTCTCTTATTCCCACTTTTTTTTTAAAAAAAAAAAATGCATACCTCCACGATAATTGCTTTTTAGTCAAATGGTATACATCTCCAAATCTTCCCAACAATGGGAATAATCTTCCCCTATTATAGATATATATATATATATGTATAAAAAGAACGATCAGAATAAATATAAAAAAAGGGAGATAAAATATATGTTGTTTATCAGATTTTATTTTTTATATATTTTAAAAAAGATGACTTACTTGTATTGTTGTAAATTTGATAATTGTAACGCTTTCTCATAAGCTGTTGGGTCTTGATCAATAGCTACTACTTTACAATCACATGAATCTACGTATTCAAAATATTATTTATAATCATATAAAAAAGAGAATAGCATGAATATGGCCATCTTTTTTAGATCATATAATAAACAGAACCTATTTTCTGGAACTCTTTCTCTCCCTCCCTTTTATATATTCATCCTACATTATTTTATTATTTTTTATCTCACTCCTTCCCCTCATTTTATTTCCGTTTATATTTTTTTACATATAGTTATCCATGTGATTTATGCATAAAATAGTAAAAAAAAACTTTTGAACTAGTCAAAACACCACATCCTTATAAAACTCCTAATAACCTTTTTTTTAGGTTCCCTTTTATCCTCCTTTCTTATATATAGAGAGAGAGAGTGAGTGAGAGAAAGAAAGAGATTCGTATATTTACCTAAAATAGCTTTGGTATAACCACCATCTCCAAAAGTTAAATCACCATATACTCCACCTGAAACAGGTGATAGTTGATCAAGTACCTCCTCGAGCATAACAGGTTTATGAATCTTTGAATATGGGAATTCATTATGTTGTATTAAACTGGAATACCAATGTTTTTTGGTAATTAATAGATAGGATGAACTTGAATATTTAAAATAGGGTAGTAATCTGGTTGATCGTTCAAGTAACATTATTTATTTATATCAAGTTGTTAAAAAAAAAAGAGAGAGCAATAGGAAAAAAATGGAGTAGCAAAAAAATTTTGAAAAAGAAAAATTACCGGAATTTTAAATTTTTCTTGCTCAGTCTTTTAAAACTTGACAATAAGCATAAATTTTATATGATTTTTTATTTAAAAATTACTTGTATATAATTTATGAAATAATGACAATAATAAATGATAATAATAATAATAATAATAATAGTAATTTAAAATAAAAAGAAAAAGAAAAGGAAAATGTAATAATAGTAATAATAATAAATATATTATGAGTTAAAAAAGTAAAATAAATATAAATAAAAAGAGGTATAATAGAGTCATCTATACTCGTTTACCAACTGAATTTACTGAACACCTATTTAATAAAATAAATAAAAGAATAAAAATTAGTCGATCAATTCATTTATTTATTTATTTATTTTTAATAAACATATAACATATATATTTCAATAATCAACTTACATCCAAATTCTAGTTTTATAAATTTTGAATAAATCTCTAACAAGTTCTCTAAAATCAACTCTTCTATCAGCAACAAAATAAAATGTTAATTTGCGACGATCCCTATTAAAAAAAAATTAAAAAAAAAAAGAGAAAATAAATAAATAATAGTAATAATAATGACATTATTTTTTTTAAAAAAAAAAAAAATTACCATTGATATTCAGCATCAACTATATCCATTAATAAATTCTTTTGTTTACTCTTGGTTTGACAAATCAATAAAGCCTTTTGTTCATCGTGACGTTTAGTAACCAATAAAGTGATTTCCGCCGAAGTTGCCAAACGGCAAATCCTTTTTGGAAGAGGCAATGCGTTGTTACCATTATCTACATGATTCGTTGATGAAGGGGGGAAAGGAAGATGAGAAGGCGAGAATGAAGAAGATGAAGAAGAAGAGGATGATAGAGATGGAGTAGGAAGATACAAATCATTGGGTGTTGTCGTATAAGTATTAGTAGAAGCTACAGTGGTAGAAGAGGCTGTTGCATGTAACAATAGTTGAACTTGGTCTAAAGGTAAATCTTTAGCTACGATTTTCCCTAAATCTCTTCCACGATCAGCTTCTACAATTACCCAATCATCTAATTGAATACTAGAAGAAGGCATTGTACTATAATAAATTTCGGCTCGACCAGCTTTAAATTCAACCATACACCATGAAACAGATGAGGTAGAGATGGGATTGGAGGAGGAAGCGGAGGATTTATCTGATGGATCAACTGAATTAAATAATTCCATAGGCAATAAGTTGCTTTCTTCTTCTATACAAGTTGGCATAGGTGAAGGCAAAGGTGTTGAAACTGTCAAGGAGGACGATAACATGATTGGTTTTGGTAAAGACGTGACATTAGTGGTGGTAGAAGGAATAGATGAAGAAGAGTTTGCTGTTGTAGTATTTGATAAAAATGGACCTGCCAATGAATGTCTACGGTAAGGTTGATAAGGCTCTTCGGGTACACTAAAAAATAGAGTAAATACAAATATATAATAAGGTTATTGATGATGAGTCAATCTTGCTCTTTTGTTTCATTTTTATTTTTTATAGGAGATTATTATATAGTTACCTTGACAGAGAATTCATTTTATCCTGAGTTGTTTCATAAGAAATAGGAGCCAAAGAAAATCTACGGTAAGGACGGGGTATTTGATCTTGGGTACTACCACTATTTGTTATTGGAAATGAGCGTGTCAAGGAAGTAGGAGATGAACAGGAGGGAAATCCAAAAGAAGGGGATGGCAAAGCACTATTACTATTACTACTATTGCAATTGTTGTTATTATTGCTGTTGTTGTTGTTATTCGAATACCAAATAGACCCAAATAAATCTGTAGCAGTATTAGTGGAGGAGGAAGAAGAAGAACCAGTGGAAGAATAAGATGACATACTGCTCCAAGAACTTTGTCGTTGATAATTAATAGATTCTTGTTGTAATTGATTTAAGGAAGATCGTCTATAAGGTAAGGCTCCTTTTGGTTCATCTTCTGTTACATTATTTTCATTTGAATGTGGTGAAAATGTCTAATTTCAAAAAAAAAAAAAAAAAATACATACACATGAATAAACTTTAAATCACTAAATCAATCCTTTTTTTATTGTTATTTAATTTTATTTAAGCTTACTTGTTGAGAATCCCAAGGGTTAATAAAAACTGGAGTCTTTTAAAAAAAATATTAAAAATATATATATACATGTTAATTCAGTTTGATTTATTCATATCTATATACCCTATCATCTTTTTGTTATTTATTTATTATTGTTTTACTTGATCAAAAAAATTTGCCATAGAATAAAAAGAATAAAAATAAGAATAATAAGAATAAAGAAAAAAAAAAAATTTTAAAAAAAAGAATAAGCTATTTATATATAAAAATTGGATCAAAAGTTGTTCAAGGAGAAAGAAAATAGTGTTTCCCCCACAAAAAGGGGAGCTTATAATAGGGATAAGATCATTTAAAAAAGAAAGAAAAAAAAAAAAAAAAAAAAAAAAAAAAAAAAAAAAAAAAAAAAAAAAAAAAAAAAAAAAAAAAAAAAAAAAGAGAGAGAGAGAGAGAGAGAGAAGGGATGTATAAATATACATTATGTATCTATAATATATAAAAGAATAAAAGGTGGATAGTTAAATAGGTGGAAGGGGACAGGATTCTTAAATAAAGACACACACACACATATATATATATATATATAACTTACAATTCATTCCAAATTGTAGAGTTGATAAATGGTTGTTTTGATTGTTTCATATATTGGCGTCATTTTCATTAAACTTTCATACATCATCCAAGATTTCTATAATAGTAAAACATATATATGTATATATAATATGGGAATTATACTAGTTTTTTTAATCTCTAATAAATTATTATTGAAAAAAGTAAGGATAATTTACATGATCATGAAAATAACCCATTTTAGGAAGAGACATTGCCTTATACTATATTTATATATTATCTATGTTGCTTGTCAAATCGATTTTTATTGCCTTGTCAATATATATATCTACACTATCTTTTTGTTTGACATATAACAACTATTATTTTGATAGCTCTTATATATATCCTTTATATAGTAACAGTATAATATATACAAAACATATAACCTACTACTTTTTAATTCCCTTTAGCTTTAATCCATACATATTGTTATGCTAATAATTCTTTAAGCATTTTTTTAGTCAACATAGAAAAGTATATGTCTCTTGTTTTTATTTAAGGAGATATAGATTCAAACTATAAAAAAATACCATTTTTAGTTTGATAAACGGCCATAAAATATATTTATATGGAGAATAATAAAAAAAGAAGGTTTACCTTTAACTATGTAAATCCCAACATCTGTTTTCTTGTTAGCGTATTCTCGTTATAACATGATTGTGTTCAGTAGTTGAATAAATAATTGACACGATTGATACATTTATAAAAAAATGGTCCAAATCTAAGAAGAAAAGGAAAAGGAAAGAAAAAGAGAGACTGGGTTCAAATTTGATTAAAGATAAAAAATATTAAAAAATTATCTGATAATACAGTACCATTTAATTTATTCATATGTTTTATGCTTATGCTTATTTTTATACTTATGCTACTTTATTTTTTATATTTTAGTATTAATTTTTTATTATTATTGTATAATAATGATTCAAAATGACAAAATTGATAGAAGGTTGAGATGACGATGAAAAGATAAGAAAGCTATTATAAAACCCGCAGTAATAGTTTTCTCCTAATCAATCAATTAAACCAATCATATTGTTTTATTATATTATTTATTTTTAAATGGATACGTACAATAAAAAAAATAGAGAGCGTTTTTTTTTTAAAAAACAAAATAAAAGTTTTATTATTATTACTATTATTTTAATATAATATCAACAAATATATACATATATATATATATATATATATTTAGAATTAGATAATAAATAAACTATATATAAATATAGTATAAAAAAAAGAGGTGATAAATAAATAAATAAATATATCATCATCAACAACATTCATTATCAAAAAGTGTATGTGTGAGAAAAAAAAAAAAGTATAGCATTCAAACTTATAAGTACATACAAAACCGGATTATATAAAGTTAACCTATTCAAAATTGTATATATACATATATATATATGATAAAGAATATATAAAGGAGAGATAAAGCTAGAGGAAAAGAGAGGGGATGGCTTTTTTTTTCTTTTTCTTTTTCTTTGAAAATAAAAAGTATTGCAATAAATATTGAAAGTGCACCACAACCAACTTGATGTACCTGATACAATGATAAACCCAAAATAGATTAAATAAATGTTCAAGTGTGAGAGAATAATAACAGCCTTGGATTCAAAAGACGCTGATCATACCTATTAGGAAATAAAAAAAAAAAAAAGATAGAAAGTTATAATTATTATTATTATCTATTTGTTTTTATTTATTTATTTATTTAGCCAAGTTGATAAGATGTGTATATATGTGTAACCAATCCTAAATAAAATAATAATAAAGTAATATAATATAGAAAAATGATGCAACACTTACCCTGAGTTTCGTTTTCAAAACGACGAGAAGAGGCTCTACTATGACGTCTAGCTTTCTTTTTTGATTTTCTTGTTGGCTGTTGTTTTGGTTGAGAATATACAGGTGTTGGTATTTTTAAACAACTTTTTAAACAAACTTCATTTGAAGAAGTATCTTGACGAGAAGAGCAAGTACAAGCTTCGGCTATTTCAGATACAATAGAATCGTCTAACAATTCTTGATTTAAAGTACGGTTTTGATATGCTTCTCTTCTTAATCTATCAGCATATTCTTTGATTTGCTTGTCTGTAGGTAAAACATGAATAGTAGTATGTTCAAGGTCAAAACTGACACGACGTTTCTATATAAGGTAGTTTATAAAAAAATGAAATAAATAGATATTTATTAATACTTTTATTAACGTTGCGTTTTTATTATTATTGATAATATAATATAAATAAAATAAAGGTGTTTTTATTTAATATTTACTTGTTTTAATAATGAGATGGTTGCCATGATGATGATAAAAGTATATAAAAAAAAATTTCTTGGGAAAAAAAAATTTTGGAGAAAAGAAAAAGAAAGAAAGCTGAAGAAAAAAAAAACGATATTTATACTGAGTGGGAAAACAACTACATCATTATTACCATTTATGATTCTTTTTTGTTATTGGTTTAATGGCATGAAAAAAAATTGGGCTCATTTTTTTTTTAAATCCCCGAGTTGCTTTTCTTTTCATTTTTTTTTTTTTTTACTCGAATAAAAAACTTTTTTTTTCTTTTACTCCGAATTTTTTTTTTTACTCTTTCTTTCTACTAGATACTTATTATTAAATGGATCCAGTAGTGACTATACCTCCACCTTCATATCTTTCAACTGACCGTTTGTCAAAAATAAAATCATTATTTACTTTTCCAACGACTACAACAACAAAAACTGAATCTAGTATTATATCATTTAATGTTCCTGATAAATTTAACAATGACACTACAACAACAAAAACAACTCAGAAAGGAATAAAAAGTAACTCATGGTTTACTTCAGTAGAGAGTAGTAATAATGATAATAATGATAATAGATCAATAAGAAAAGTTGTTTCTGTACCTAATGCTAAACTATTAAATATAACAAAACAGCAACCAATGAAAAATAATAACAATACCAACCTAACCGAATCAACTCATTCTTTTGCTTCTCAACGTATAAAATTGGGTCAACGTACTTATAGTAGTAATAGCATGAAAGTCAAATCGATTCAGGTGGGCCCTTCTAGCTTTATTAAAGTATGTATGTTGGGAAAAGGTGATGTTGGGAAAGTATATATGGTGAAACAAAAAGACACTGAAAAACTTTATGCTATGAAAGGTAAAAATAAATTAATATGGAAAAAATAATAATAAATGTATATAATTACAATGAATAATAAAACTATCTTCTTTTTTTAAAAAAAAATTACCAGTCCTTTCAAAACGTGAGATGTTGAAAAGAAATAAAATTAAACGAGCCTTAGCAGAACAAGAAATTCTTAAAACCTCCAATCACCCATTTATTGTCACATTATATCATTCTTTTCAAAGCCATGATTATCTTTATTTTATTATGGAATATTGTTCAACTGAATTTTTTCGTGCTTTACAATTACGCCCTGGAAAATGTTTAGATGAACATGGTGCAAAATTTTATGCTGCTGAAGTCACTGCTGCTTTGGAATATTTACATTTGCATGGTTTTATTTATCGTGATCTTAAACCCGAAAGTATGTAGCAAAAATACGAAAATAAAAATAAAATAAGCCCTTTTTAAAATAGCAATGGTAACAATTGGAAACCCCATTTTTTTATTATTTTACTTTTACTTAGATATTTTACTTCATGAAAGTGGACATATTATGTTGACCGATTTTGATTTAAGTAAAGGTTCAAATCCTCCAGGGCAACCAAGTATTGTTAAATCTCAAATACCTCACATGGTAAAAAATAAAATTATATAAATTAAAAATATTAAAAATATTTGTTTCAGCATTTATGTGTCACCTAAACCTAATTTTTATATTTTTATTTTTTTAATGAATTGAAAAAATAGCCGCCCTATATTGATACAAGGAGCTGTGTACATAATATAAGAACGAATAGTTTTGTTGGAACCGAAGGTAATAATAATAATTCTAATAACAACATTTTTATATAAATAGATATATATCACTAATATATATATATTATAGAATATATCGCTCCAGAAGTAATTAAAGGATGCGGTCATACAAGTGCTGTAGATTGGTGGACTTTAGGAATTTTAATATATGAAATGCTGGTAAGTTGTAATGATTAAATTTATTTTGTTTATTTACAAAAAAGAAAAGAAAAATAAAGAACATCAGTTGCTTAATTTGATGTTATTTTTTATTTTTTATTATTATTATTATTTTAGTATGGAACAACGCCCTTTAAAGGAAAAAGTCGAAATGATACATTTAACCATGTTTTGGAATCTGATGTTAATTTTCATATTCAACCTATACCTTATGAAGTATATCCTTCGTCTGATTGTCGTAGTTTAATTCGTACACTTTTACATAAAGATGAAAATAAACGGCTTGGTTCTATAGCTGGTGCTTCTGATCTTAAGGTATTAAAAAAAAAAAAAATAGAGAATGAATAAATAAAATAAAATAAGCTACAATATCTTAATCTCTTTTTTCTTCATTTTTCTTTCATTATAACAATGTTTCTAGGCACATCCATTTTTTAAATCGATTAACTTTGCATTACTTCGACATTTACCGCCACCTATTTTACCATTATTAGAATCAATATCATCAAATGGATTATATTCAAAAAAAATAATGAAAGAAAGTTATAGTTTTGATTTGGAAACTGACCAAGCACTTATTGAACCCACACTTCCCTCTGAACCTTCTCAAAGCAAAATTCAGTCTTATTATTTTAATCCTTTTGAAAATTTTACTTCAATATCATTATATTACGATGATGAATCTGATCCTGATTCTTCTTAAATAATAACAATAATATAATATTAATAGCATATATATATAGTTTTTTTATTTTATTTTTTTCATCCGTTCATTAATTACATTTATATCATTTTTTTTATTTATTTCATACGATATATATAAGTATATATATTTGATATATCACGTTTTACTACAATTTTTATTTTTACTAATTTATAATATTCATTTTATAATATTTTTATTTACTTGTTTATCATTAATTATATAATACATTATTTCATTGGCATAACTAATAAAAACAGTATTAAAGTTTATACTTTTTGCATATAAAAAAGGGTCATAGTGTTACTGAGTTTCAAAAAAGAATCAGATATTGAAACCAGTCACCACCCAATTTTTTTTTCATTTGCAAGCGTCAATTTTTTTAATCCATAGGATTTTAAAAATACAAAAAAAATATTTTTATTTTCTTCTTTTCTCTTTCCTTCTCCATTTCACCATTTTATAGTCATAAAAAAATGCTTCGAAACATCACCCGATTAGCTCGACCTTTATCAGTTCAGCGCAATATTCTTCCTGCTGTAAGCATCTTAAAATCACTACTTATAAATCTATTTTATTTTTTCTGTTACCTTTTTTATATTTTTTTTTATTTTCTCCCCTACTCTTTATTTTATTTATTCTTTTATATTATAACATTATATATATATAACATAAAAGATAATAGAATATAAAAGTAAAAGTTGTGAAGAGAATATATATATATATATATATATATATATATATATACACTGAGCAAATGCACTTTATAATTTATTTTAATAGATAGTAATATTATTATTATTATTATTATATATACAGTTACTAACAGCAATTTATATATAAATTATATATTACTATTTATTTATTCTTTTATTAGGCCCGTCTTAACCTCGGTGCTATTGCTCGTGCTTATGCTACAGCTAAACCCACTACTTCTGAAGTCTCATCCATCCTTGAAGAACGTATCCTTGGTTCTTCCTCTGAAGCTGAACTCCAAGAAACCGGTCGTGTCTTATCTATTGGTGATGGTATCGCCCGTGTTTACGGTTTAAAGAACGTTCAAGCTGAAGAAATGGTTGAATTCTCTAGCGGTCTTAAGGTATAAATATATAAAAAAAAAATTTAAAAAATAATTAGGATATAATATAAAATAAAAAATCCTGTCATACTGAATCAATATATATCTATGTTTCTGTTTCTATTTTTTTTTAAAAAAAATAAAATAACTATATCAGGGTATGGCTCTTAACTTGGAAGCTGATAATGTTGGTATTGTGGTATTCGGTAATGATCGTTTGATTAAGGAAGGTGATACCGTTAAGCGTACTGGTGCTATTGTCGATGTTCCTGTAGGTCCTGGTATTTTAGGTCGTGTTGTTGATGCTCTTGGTAATCCTATTGATGGTAAAGGTCCTTTAGATGTTGTTGGTCGCTCTCGTGTCCAAGTCAAGGCTCCTGGTATTTTACCTCGTCACTCCGTTAACGAACCTATGCAAACTGGTATTAAATCTGTTGATTCTATGGTCCCTATTGGTCGTGGTCAACGTGAATTGATTATTGGTGATCGTCAAACTGGTAAGACTGCTGTTGCTCTTGATACCATTCTTAACCAAAAGAACTGGAATAACGGTTCTGATGAATCCAAGAAATTATACTGTATCTACGTTGCTGTCGGTCAAAAGAGATCCACCGTTGCCCAATTAGTCCGTACTTTAGAAGAAAACGATGCCATGAAATACACCACCGTTGTTGCTGCCACTGCCTCTGAAGCTGCTCCTCTTCAATACTTAGCTCCTTTCTCTGGTGCTGCCTTTGGTGAATGGTTCCGTGATAACGGTCGTCACTCTTTAATCATCTATGACGATTTATCCAAACAAGCTGTTGCTTACCGTCAAATGTCTCTTTTACTTCGTCGTCCTCCTGGTCGTGAAGCTTATCCTGGTGATGTTTTCTACCTTCACTCTCGTTTATTAGAACGTGCTGCCAAGATGAACAAGGATTTCGGTTATGGTTCCATGACAGCTTTACCTATTATTGAAACTCAAGGTGGTGATGTCTCTGCTTATATTCCTACCAATGTCATTTCTATTACTGATGGTCAAATTTTCTTGGAAGCTGAACTTTTCTTCAAGGGTATCCGTCCTTCTATTAACGTCGGTCTTTCCGTCTCTCGTGTCGGTTCCGCTGCTCAAACCAAGGCCATGAAACAAGTTGCTGGTTCTCTTAAACTTTTCTTGGCCCAATACCGTGAAGTTGCTGCTTTCGCCCAATTCGGTTCTGATTTAGATGCTTCTACTCAATTCTTATTGAACCGTGGTGCTCGTTTAACTGAATTATTAAAACAACCTCAATATTCTCCTTTATCTATTCAAACCCAAGTCCCTATTGTCTTCGCTGGTGTTAATGGTTTCCTTGATAAGGTCCCTGTCCAAAAGATTGTTGATTGGGAAAAGGACTTCATTGCTCACATCAACAGTGAACACAAGGACGTTCTTGAAGAAATCCGTTCTCAAGGTGTTCTTTCTAAGGAATTAGAAGGCAAACTCCGTGATATCTGTGAAAACCACACTAAATCTTTCATCGCTTAATTAATTTATTCATTTATTTAATGTCAATAATTTGTTGGAAAAAAATCAATCAAGTTAATCAGTCAATTTTTCTTTTTTTAAAAAAAAAAAATTACATATATAGAAAAAGGTAATGGATCATATTTTTATTTAGTCCAATTGTTAGAAATTCAACTATGAAATCAATTAATAAAAAAAATTAAAAACTTCAAAAAAATGTGCTGTGTATTTTAATAATGGTGATAATTTAATAATAATAATAACAATAATAATAACAATAATAATAATAATAATAATAATAATAATAATAATAATAATAATAATAATAATAATAATAATAATAATGATAATAATAATGATAATAATAATGATAATAATAATGAAATGAATAAACTATGTTCTCGTTACATTGGAGAAAATGTTATGAATCAAGAGAAATCATCTGGATGATCCGATAGATAAAATTCTAATTGTTTCTGTAATGACATCCAATCACGATGTTCCTGCTGTGCTAATTTACATTGTTGATGAACAAATTTCTGGTACATCATTGATAAAAAAGCTTGTTGTTGATGTATATATATTAATTCTGAAGCCAAGCTATAATGAATAAAAACTAAACGATGTTGCTGTAATGTTTCTTTTATATAATCCTATCATAATAATAATAATAATGAATAGAAATACAAAAGTGAATAAACTTTTTATTTATAACACTCTTTTTTAGTATTACCGATTCAAGCATAGTATCTATTTGATCCTTTGACAATCGCCGTTGTTGCTTTTGTATAGGAATATGATTTGGTGATGATGATGATGATGATAAAGATGAAGTTTTATAAGACATAATGATTTTAGCTGCAATAGGTTTAGGAATAATTTGGCGTTGATGATGAATAGAATGGCAAAGTTGATTTTTACGGTCCAGCATATCACTAACGGCTAAAAATAAGTCTCGATGGTATTTTATTTGTTCCAAAAAGACATCCAGCATGGCTAATGATTTATCATCCAATAATCCTGCTATATTTTCTATAGTATTTGCTACTTTTAATTGGCCATTATTTATATTTTGACATGGATTACAATGCGAGTCATTGAATTGTTGGTTTATTTCATTCAGAGCACTGTTTTTTTTTTAAAAAAAAAAAAAAAGTGGGGGTTATATAGATAGATAAATAAATATAAATTAAATAATAAAAAATAAAAAATAGGAATCATTACTATTATTACTGTTGTTATTATTTATGGGTGTTACCTTAAAGTAACACTATAAAGAGTTAAATCATTTGCTATTGCTTGTTCACTAAAAGTAAGTTGCTGTATAGCCGTGATCATTTTATTATACTGTTCAATGGCTGGTTTTAATCGTTGTTGCAATCTCTTTAATTTATCATTTATGTCATGTGGAATCTTTGAACGTAAAGAGTCAATATCAGGCATCGTTCGAATATATTCATCTTCCAAACTCGGTTGATTTATATTGTACCAATTTTGAAAATCCTACAACATCCCAAATAAGAAAATTAGTAAGAAAAAAAGACAGATAAATTGATAAAAAAGATTATCATTAACTTTTTTTTTTATTAAATACAAAAAAAAAAAAAAAAATTAACTTTTTTTTAAAAAAAAACTTTCTCATTATACTTAATACTTACTTCGTTTGTTAAAAATGCTTGTACTAATTCATCTTTAGATAATACTTCATGTCTAACAATTGCATTCATAAATCGAGTTAATCCGCGTCTACGTTTTTCCAAAAAGGCATCATTTCCTTAAAAAAAATAAAAGGTACAAATATATATATTAATATAAAATAATCACTATCATCAGTATATTTATTACAATTGTTTATTTAATGGCTCAACTTAAATATATATGTACCTTGTATTTTTTTTGGAGGTATATTAGGTACAATACGTAAAGGATATCGTTTTATTAAACTTTCCCATAAGATATAAAATTCAGTAAATCTTCTTTTCACAGCAGTCTGATTTAATTGACTTTTCATTAAATAATTCACATGTTTAAATATACGTCCTTGTTTTTGTGGGATTAATTTTATAGTGATTAAATCTAATTCTAAATACCACTGATAATCTTTTACTGTTTTATTATTTGTTTTTGAATTTATATTATGTATCTTCTTTGCACCTTTATTTTTATCATTATCACTATTTATGGATGAATGATCATAAATGGCATGAAGAGGTGATGGTAATGATGATGAAGCTGAATCAATGGATGATACACTTTCTAATACTGACTGTGGATCTAAAATTAAAGATGATACCGATACTACCGATGATGATACTTGAGTTGTACTATTTGAAGCGTTGATATTAAGTTGTTGGAAATCATCTAATTGAGGTATAGGAAGATCTAAATCAGAAAAATGTAATAAGTTTCTGAATATATTTATTTTTATACATGAATTTTATTTTTATATTGGTATATATGTATGTATGCATATATATACCTTCACGATTTTGTTGAATTGTATCTAAAGATACATCTATTCATATAAAAAAAATCATATAGATTGATATTAATTAGTTTTTGGTTTAAAAAAGCCCTACAGGGTAATATTAATTATTCATATATTAATATATACCTAATCCCCGTTGAGAGCAAGCTAATAAAGCTAAAGCCAAATTAAATTTATCTTGGCTAATAAATTGTTGAGAATACAGTGAATTATAGCCTATTAAAGATATAATCTAATTAAATTAAAAAATGAAAATAATGAAAATGAAAAAATTTATATATATAGAATAATAAAGTTGCTGCATAAATAAATATATGTATATTTTTATTTCCTCTTTGTATATATTTTACCTTTTTAGAAGTAATAGTATCAATATATTTTTCCAAAAAAGAGTTTAGAATCGATAAAGTAATATATTCTTGATGTTTGGCTATTAATAATTCTTGATACACTTGATTGTATATACTTGGTAAATAAACATCCTCTACAAATATAAATAATAATAATATATATATATATAAAAAGGTTAAAAAATTCTTCGAACATTTTATATTATTTAAAAACTTTTCTGTATATTTATTTATTTATTTACACATACGCAATATTAAATTAGTATCTAATGGCTGATACCAAGGATCTTGTGTTACTTGTTCAGTATATTCTATATTTAATGGTGTGGTAGTAAATTGAGCATGAATATAGTCAAAATCATCATTAAAGCTGTTCATATTCACATTGAAAGGGAGAAAGAGAGCGGAGAAAATGAAGGGAAAAAAAGTGGTAAAAAAAGGAAGGTGTACAATTTTTCAATAAGAAAAAAAAGTGACTATGTGGAATTATATTTTTAAAACTCAATACGCGATATAAATTTTTTTTTTCTCGAGGGCGCGCCTTTTTTTTCTTTTCTTTTTTTTTCACCTTTTTTCTTCTTTACTTTATATTTATAAAAAGGTTAGTTATATATGATTATAGTATAACAAAATAAAGAATCACAAGTACTATCATAACATTAAATACTTTTATTAATTAAACATATATTCTTACTTTTTTTTCTTTTTATTTCATTTTTTTTTTTTAATAGTTATACCTTAATAATAAACAATTAAAAAATGCTTGAAGCCCGTCTCTCTGAAGCCAAATTATTAAAAGCTGTTTTAGAAGCCATTAAGGAACTTGTTTCTGAATGTAACTTTGATTGTAATGATTCTGGTATTGCTTTACAAGCTATGGATAACTCTCATGTTGCTTTAGTTGCCATGATGTTAAGAGCTGATGGGTTTGATCCTTATCGTTGTGATCGTAACTTACCTTTGGGTATCAACTTGACTAGCTTAAATAAAATTTTAAAGTGTGCTCGTAATACTGATGTTACTACTTTGAAAGCCAACGATAACGGCGATGTCTTGAGTTTAGTTTTTGAAAGCAAAGGTAAAAATAAAAGAAAATTAAAGGGAAAGAAAAAGGGAAAGAATAAGGATAATAATTCTAATATACAATAAAAAATATAAATATAATAAAAAGGGCTTATAGTGAAACTAACATGTGTAACATTATTTACTTTTTCTATTTATTTATTCCTTTAAAAAAAAACAATAGACAGTGATAAGATTAGTGAATATGATTTGAAATTAATGGATATCGATAGTGAACACTTGGGTATCCCTGAAACTGAATATGATGTTGTCGTTAATATGTCTTCTGTAAGATTCCAAGAAACTGTTCGTGATTTGCAACAAATTAGTGATTCAGGTAAATAAAAATAAACCATTCTTTAAAAAATAATATATCTTTCTATATGTATATATAACTTATGGTACCTTTTATTATTATTATTATGTTTTTAGTTACCATTGAATGTACTAAGGATGGTATTAAATTCTCTTGTGAAGGTGAAGTTGGTAAAGGTGGAATTACTTTAAAATCAAACAGTGGCAATGTAGATAGTGTAAGTGATACAATATATTTTTACTATTTTTTATTTGACCGATTGTATACTGAAATATATATATATATATGCATTTATTATAAAGGAAGAAGAAGTTACTAAGATTGAACTCAAGTCTAATGTCGCTATGACCTTCTCTATTAAATACCTTGTCAACTTTACAAAAGCCACTCCATTATCCAGTCGTGTTAGTTTACATCTCTCCAATGAAGTTCCTTTATTAGTAGAATATAAACTTGGTGATTTAGGCCATGTCCGTTATTACTTGGTAAGTTGTATTAAAATAATGAATCTTTATTTATATATCATTGATAAAGCTAATTATCTATATTTTGTTTTATTATTTTGATTATTACTGTTATTTAATTTTTATATCTATAGGCCCCTAAAATTGGCGAAGAATAAATATAAATTAATATATACATATATATATATATATACACATCATCTTCTTCATAGCTCATATATATAAATAAAATGAAACAACTAACTATTTATATATTGATAATTTTGTTTTAATATGGATATAAAAAGTGGCAATAATATTACTCTTTTAACTTTTATTTTTTTATACAATTATGAACATTTTATTGTATAAATAAAAAAACCTAGAAATAATTGATCAATGGTTATTAAACATGTTTATATATTTTTTAAAAAAATCCTAAAATTTAAACAATGTAAATTAATGGAAAAAATATATACATTTACCTAAAAATAAATAGACATAAATACTTTGATCTTGTTACGCTTTTGAGTGAATATATATACATAATCATATACACCTATATATTGCTGTTATTATTATTTAAAACTATAGATTGTAATAATAGAACAAGTTATATCGATACGTAATTATTACGGTGGAATAAAACTGACCAAGCCATATTTCTATTATCAATATATTCATTTGTCTTGATCATAATCTTCATTTTAAAAAAAGATACCAAGATATTAAAGAAACAAAAAGGCTCTAAATAAAGGTAATGAATAAAATTTTTACTAAAAAGAGATAAAAAATAATATGAAAAACTGCTTTATCCGAAACGTGTATGAATCGTATATTCAAATTGATAGTGATTACGATGAATTATATAGGTACCATTCAAAATTGATTTAAATATTCAAAATTTTTATTTTTATTGTATTTTTATTGTTACTTAACGTATGTTTAAACAAGTAATCATAATGAAACTCTTTCAGTTACTGGAAAGGAATGCAAACTTTTTCATCTATATGCACAGTACTCAAGCTAGTTAATTTTTTCTATTCCATCCTAACTATAATATATTTTTTAATAATGTGAACACTATGGTGTTTATTTTAATTTTTTTTTTCTAGTTTGTTGTCTGTAATGGATTTGTTAGGCATTTTATAAAGTTAGCTTTCCATTCAAAATTCTGTCAAAAAATTAAGTTTTATTTTAATATAAACAGGTTAAAAACTTTTTTCTTTTTTTGTTTTTCTTTATTTTTTCAAATTTTTAAATAATACTTTGTATATTATATATTTCGTTTTAACTTTATAATAATTTCCTAATTGAAATCATTTTATATTATTTTATTTGCCTTGTTATTACCCTTTTTATATAATAATTTATCCCACTGACTTTAAAATGCATATGCATATGCTTCAGAGTAAGTCTATGCGCAGGAAGAAATCCACCCAAGTATTTTTTTAATAAAAATTGAAGTCGGAATTTTAAAACGGAGAGTTCGGATTTTAAAAATCGTTAAGCTTTGACATTATTTTGAGTCAATAGTAATAATAGCGTAACAATGCCAATACAAGCATATATTATAATATTATGCCAATGGCTATAAAAATAATATATAATGCTAATATTAGTATATAAAATATAATTGTGAGTTATAATGTATATAAATAAAATAAAGTCATAATATAAAATCTAAAATGTTGGTTTTTTTAATGGAAAATGATAACTAGTATATTGCAAATGGGATTTTCAAATCTAAACAAATATCGTATTTAAAAGAAGTTTTATTACTATTAATTGTTCACAATTAACTAGTGACGTCTTCTTAGAATCTGTTGAATTTTATTCTGCTGTTGAACAACTTTTTTTTCCCTCTGATTGAATACAATTATAAAACGTAGCCTTCTATTGTTTTGCTACACCCTCCCAATCATATTATTTCTGTGAAGCTCAAGGCTAGAGTGAAGTATGATCGGTCAGGATTGTACCCCGTATATGAACCAGCTTGATATAAAATAGGTTTATTTAATTGTGCTAAATTCTACAAGTATAAATTAACAATCTTTGAGAATATAGAAATCAAAGAAAAACACCATATACCTTACTAGATAATTTATTGAATTATCCAATATATTTATATATATATATATATATACATATATATATTCATATGAAGTCTATTTGATAATATCTACAATACAACGCTTGTAATAAGTAATATAACTCACTATCGTATTTAAAAACTGAATTTTATATTTTTAAAAAAAAGTACAACATTTTCGAAATTAAAATTCCGACAAAAAAACTGGTGGATCTCCACTTGCGCAGGCGGTTACTCTTAGGGTGAGAGTTTTGGACTTTATATTTCTTTCTATTTCTCCCCTATCCAACTCTACCTTTTTATTTTCTTTTCATTATTTTAGTTGTAGACGTATGTTCTTTTAATAAAAAACTATTCATAATATGATTAAATATTAATATTTTTTTAAAAAATAAGTTTATATTTATAATTTTATATATATTAAATGTTAGAATATTTATAATTTTAACAGTTCAATATTATTTGAATTATTCAAAAATAAATGATTTATCAGAATTTTATGGATTAATTATAGTATCAAGAAGGAATCAGTCGATTATGCATAAAATCTAACTCTTATGCTTATGGATTTGACTCAAAAGTATTATATTATATTATTGATAATGTAAATATTTATCTTATCAATATATATATGGAGTATAACGATAATAAATATCAAGATATAAACAGTATACGATAAACCTTACAAGATCATAATAAATATTATGGAAATAGTCGGAATATAAAATAAATATACGTATATAGTATGGTATTATATTTTTATATATAGTTATATGTAAAATAAAGCATAGTAATTAAAAAAAGTTAAAAATAACGAACATAATAAAAATATGAAAACTCAAAATATTAATGTTTATAATAGTAAATGAGATTAGAATATTATATAATAAAAAATAATGAAATATATGATAGTGGTAAAAAATGTTAAATAATAATGTCATGTAGAATTTGAAAATATATCAATATATAATAGTGACGAATATAGTAGACTCTATAAATATCTTTACAGAGTAAAAAAACCATACGATCACATGATACTACATAAACAAAAGCGGAGTTAAATTATGCGGGTATTTTTTTAAAAAAAGCATGTTTCTAGATTTTTACTCTTCTCTTTTTTTTTATTAATTTATCTAAAATTGAATTTTTCTTATTTACAAAATGGCAGATGAAAAAAAAAGAAAAACAATACAAGAAACGGCTACAGATTTATTTAAATCAGATAAAAATGGATATTCACAATTATCATATGAAAAAGTTTTAGATTTTCTTGGAATTAACGATGATATAGTATTTACAGAAGATGAAAATATGCCAATGAAAGAAATTGACAACAGAGTTATCGAACTTATATCTGAACTTCTTATTATATATACTAAAGCTTACGGAAATGTTGATCAAGGAAATGAATATAAAAGGCAAGAGTTTGTTTCTATTATTATTTCTATTATTGTTTCACAGTATCATGATAAAAATGTAAAAATTAAAAGAGAAGAATTAATTGATGGCGAAGATGTTAAAGGCCCTATCGAATTTGTAATTGTTCAAGGTAAATTTATTTTAATTGTTATTGAAGCTAAAAAGCAAGATTGGGATCAAGGTAGAGCTCAAATTCTTACGCAATTATATAATGCTTACATTAAAAATAATAAACTTGGTGCTTCAAAAAATCACGTAGTATATGGTATTGTAACAACAGGATATACTTGGGAACTTATTTGGTGTGGTGGAAATGATAAAAATGATAAAAATGATAGAAATGATATTAGATCAAATATTATATGGAAACATGAAAAAAAATTTGATCCAATTGAAACAAACTTAAAGGTGAATAAAGAACAATGGAAAGATAGGGTGTCTTCACTTGTGAAAAAAATAAATTACATGATTAATCACTCTTTAAACCAACTCTGAATAATTAAACAAAAAATTTACAACTTGATTAACTTTCTTCAATCTAAATAATTTGCAATACAGAAAAAAAAATTAATGATAAATACTTATACCTATTTTTATGTCATATATTACTAATTCTATAATAAATTTGAAATAATATAAACTTTACCAGTTTTAAAAATCAATTAAAAAGACGTATGTTCTTATAATAAAAAACTATTCGTAATATAATTAAATATTAATATTTTTTTAAAAAATAAGTTTATATTTATAATTTTATATATATTAAATGTTAGAATATTTATAATTTTAACAGTTCAATATTATTTGAATTATTCAAAAATAAATGATTTATCAGAATTTTATGGATTAATTATAGTATCAAGAAGGAGTTAATCGATTATGCATAAAATCTAACTCTTATGCTTATGGATTTGACTCAAAAGTATTATATTATATTATTGATAATATAAATATTTATCGTAGATTTATTAAATAGATCTGTTATAATATCATTATTCTTAAATAAATTACTACTTATTTCTTCAAAAATAATTTTACCATTATAATAGTTGCTTACATTCAATTAAATATCTTTTAATTCCTTGAAAATATTGATAATAGAAATATCAATTATTTTATCCTTACGAAATAATGATACGTGTGGTGCTTCAACTTGAAGTGGCTAGGTTCAAGAGTTGTATAAAAAAGAAGATTTATCAGTATTTAATTCGATAGGGGAAGTTCGAATTAAACAATACAAAAATAAATAAATAAATAAATAATAAAAATAAAATAAAAAAATGAATAAATAAAAATATAATAAAACAATATAAATATCTAACTAAAATAAAATAAGAAAAACAGAATATAAACCAATCTTCAAAATACTTCAACTAAAAGAAATAAATAAAAGAACTAAACTAAAACCAAAACAAGTGACTAATACGCTAAAGAAAAGTGAAGTTTTATTATTGTAATAAAGTCCTGATTTTATATTTGCATATTTCCATCGGGGTCTAAAATATAATAAAGTTTAAAAATAAAAGATAAAAATATATAAAAATAAAATAAATAAATAAATAAAAAAATAAATATAATAATAAAATAATAAAATAATAAAATAAAAATAATAAAAATAATTATAAAAATAAAGTAAAAAAATAATTAAAAAGAAAAGTTTGAGACGGAACGACTTCAAAGACACACTAGCGCCGTCACAATAAAAAAGGGACGCTTGGCGAAATGGATATCGCGTCAGACTTCGGATCTGAAGGTTTAGGGTTCGAGTCCCTAAGTGTTCGTATTTTTTTGCATTGTTGTGGATTCTTTTGTATATTTAGAAAGTGGAATTTCCTTTTATAGTTTTGGAAAATAGA
>MU612265.1:0-10001 GCA_025201675.1 Cunninghamella echinulata
TTTTTTGTTTTTTCCTTTTTTAAATAAATATAATAATAATACTTACATAGAATGGCCAAGTAATATAGGATTTTCTATTTTATTATCTTCTAACCATTGTTTAACGTCGTTAGCCATCACTTGATAAGTATGAGGTAAAGCATGGCCACTTTCTCCGTGATTCCGGAGATCCTAAAAGAAGAAAAGAAAGAGAAGAAAGATATCATAGTATTAGTATTTGAGTTCACACTTGTTATTTTAACTTTAATTTTATTTAACTTTATTTTATTATTACTATTATTATTTATTAACTTACTAAAGCATAAATATCACGTTTTAATCGATGGCCCATGGCCTTTGCCAATGATTTCCAATTTTGTTTACTTCCGAATAAACCATGGCAGATAATAACTGGGGAAGGTGGAGGCAATTGTTTAATATTATTTTGATAAGAAAATTTTGTAAAAGATAAAGGAATGGTAGACCGTATAGGATAATTAGTAGTAGTGGTGAAGGTAGTGTTGGTAGAATAATATCTTATGGAAGAAGAGAGTAATAGATTAAATCTATTTTTTGTTATTAAAAGCACCATTATATATGTATATATTTGTGTATATATTTATATATACATATATATATATATATTTATATTTATATTTAAAAAAGAAAAAGAAATACGAAATTAAATAAAAAAATACCATATATATTTTTTTGGGGCGGAATTTTAAAAAAGGATCATTTTTTTTATTTTTTATTTTACATTAAACATATATATACATAAAAACATTAATTATTATATTATTATTATGATTGAAATAAAATAGTAGTGGTATTATTATTATTATTATTTTGGTTATTTTTTAATTTTCTACGAATAATAGGGATTTCTTTCCATACAAAGCAATGATGACCATTATAATTTAGCTTTGGCTTTCTACCCCTTTTTTTCCAAGGTAAATTATGATCAAGATTTGTAGTTGAAAATGTAGACATGGAACAATGAGTGGTATTTCCAGAGACGGTTTGCTGTCGTTGATTTTTTGTCCATTTTTCTTTTTGTTCTTGGTTTAATTGAGATAAAGGTGAATGGACCGTAGGGGTTAAAAAAGTCCAATCTTGTGAACGATCATGTTGATATTGTTGATTTTTAAAAATAATATTGTTATCGTCGCTTTCATTATTATTGGAAGGAAAGGATGATGAAGAAGAATAATAAATGGGTGGTCTACCTCTTCTTTTTTTATGGATAGGATTATTTTTAGTTGAATCAATGATATGTATTGATGATGGTAAAGATTGATTGATTTTATGATTTTTTTGAGAATTTTGTTGAGTTGAAATGGATTCAATTGGAGATACAAATGAAAACGGTATGTCCGAACAAGTGGAGGATATGGATGAAAAAGTAGATGTTGGTGAAGATAAAGGCGGTGATGATATGGATGGTGATGATATTATTTCTTGATAATGCTGATGGTGATCTATTTGTATTTTGGGTAATATGAAATCATGACCATGACTATATTCATTATCTATTGGATTGGGTGATAAAAGTGTAGATATAGGTGGTAAAGAAATAGATGATTTATTCATTTGGTATATTTTGTCAATTAAAAAAAAAAAAAAAAAAAAAAAAAAAAAAAAAAAAAAAAAAAAAACATTATAAAAAAATATAATTATAAAAAAAATTAAAAAAAAAATAGAAAAAAAAAAAAAAAAAAAGGTTTGATGAATAGAATGATGGGAAAAATTTTTTATTTAGGATAAATATCTTATTTGTCATTTTATTGTATTCCTTCAATCCAGTTATATAGATATAAATATATCATTTTTTTTTAACTCAACTTGGATTTATTATTTACAGCGACATCAATGATTATATAATAAATTTACATAATATTAGATACGTATATATTATATAAATTATGCCTATAATTTATACATATATTATGTTATTATTATATTATTTATTTATACTTGTAAATTATAAAATATTAAATCTTGATAAAAAATTCATTTTTTATACATGAAAACTAAAAAAAAAAGAAACCACGTGTTCTTTCCAAACTGTGCCTCTTATATCCAAAGTAGGAAAAAATAAAAGTAGGATGAGCCTCGGATTTCACAAAAAAAAGAAAACATTATTGGCTTTGATGTATGATTTAAAGTTTGTGGGGATTAAAGTCATAATTGATAAAGTAAAAAAAGAAACGTTTATAAATATAGACTATACAGATATGTAAATAATATAAAAAGACTAATGTTAAATTAATTATTACTGCTAAATAAAATCGTCTAATGTAATAATGACCTTGCCATAGTTTAATCAGAATGGTAAAAAACACACACATATGTATATATATAAAGTGTATTTTTTTTAAATATATTCTAATTAAATAAAAATTTTAGTGTCTTTATTAATTGATTAAAACAGAAAAAAAAATAAAAAAGGGAATTCTAATTTCCATCTCCCCGCTCCTCTTTTTTTTTTTTATTCCTACCCTTCGGTTATAAAAAATGAGTGTAAATATAATATATATATATATATAAATATATATTTCAAACAGCTTTTTTCCTTTTTTTAAAAAAAATAAAATAAAATAAAATAATACTAAGCAACATAAACTATTTTTATTTTCAAAAGATTGAAAATGGTTACTTGAAAATTAATATTTCAAGTTAAGCATTCATTTATCTGCGCAAGTAAAAAACCAATTAGCTTGGAATTTCGATGTATTGTTCATACTGTTGTGCTCTATATATGGACTAATTTTCGTGAAATATTCTTGAATAGCTGTGGATTTATTTGAAAAATAAGAGATAGACTGAATATTTACTTTTCTCCATAGAAAATAAAACAGTTGACTTGAATTTTCAATATATATTATTAATAGCAATTTAAATAAATCCATGATTATTCAAGATCCTTTTATAAAAATTAGCTAATATATAAAGCGTTGTTCTTGATATATTGAAATTTCATGTGAATTGTTTTATTTTCCATGGAGATAAATAAACATTTAGGTATGCTGAATTTTATTATGTAAATAGCCTTTTAATCTTACATATCAAAAAAAGTAAAAAAGAAATATTTTCCTTTTTGTTTCCATAACTATTTTTAAAATAAATATAAATAAAAGATGGTTTTTATATTTCAAAAAAATTTTATTATGATCAAGCAAAAAAAGAATTCCTAAAAATAAGCGGCGTTTTAAAAAATGAAAAACTCTTTTCCATATTTAGGATTGTTATTGTTGTCTATTTTTTTTTATCAATTTCTTTATTTGTTGTAATAAATAACATATTACCAAGTAAAGATTTTTATTTTTATATACGTAACAATAAAAAAAGAAATGAAAAAAAATAGAACTCCTTTATTTCATTATTCTTTATTTCATTATTTTTTTTAAAAAAAAAAATGGCCATGATGAATACTCAAGAACAAATGGAAACGTACGCTAGAGAAATGCTTACATCTTATTGGATGCAACAACAACAACAGCAACAACAACAACAGTTTATGCCAATGCAAAATATACCATATTCATCACCTATGGATCCAATGCAATCATGGCTACTTCAGCAGCAATCATTATCGCCTATGATTCCTCAAAATAATAACAACTCTATGATGATCAACCAACTTCCTACACCAACTCCTTCTCCACCAACAGCTATCGATCAAAATAAAAATGAAGAAAAAGAAGAAAAAATAAAACCAAAAAAAAACCAAGGTCAATCGAACTTTATGTCACCTAGAAAACCACCGACAAAAAGAAGATCATGGTGGAAAAAAAATAATAATGATAATGATAATAATAATGATAGAAAAAATAAAAGTAAATCCATGGTTATTGAATCAACTGCAAACGATGATTATAAAGAAATTTCATCATCTCCATCTCCACCCATACAACAACAACAATATTCTTTACCACCGCCCTCTTCATTATCTCCACCTTTACAACAGCAACAACAATATGCTTTACCACCGCCACAACAACAGCCAGCTTATTCAACGCCTTCACCATCACTGCCTATTCAATCCCCTCCTCCATCCTCCCCTCCCCAACAACAAGAAACGTTACAAACACCGTTTTCAAATGTTCCTGTACCTTCCTCTGATACGGGCTATTTTGTTTATTATGCTCCTCCAAAAGTCATTCATCATGAAGTTCCTGTTGCTCCTCAGCCAGAAATACCAAAAGGGCCTAAAAAAACTTTAGCTAATCCAAGAGAAGCAACTAATGATAAATGTTTAATCATGTAAAACAAGATAAATAAATATTATCTCATCACACTTTATAATATATATATCCCAAATAAAAATGTTATATATATATATTTATATATATATATTTATATTTATGTTTATATTTTTTTGTATATTTGATTGTAATTTATTATCATGAGGCAATAAAAAAAGTACGTAGTTATTTAAAAAAAAAAAAAAAAAAAAAAGGAAAAAATATTTGTACTGTTATATTAATAAAAAAAAAAAAGAGATGCTTTGCAAGATAATAGAAAAGATAATTATATATCGTCATTATTTTTATTATTATTATTTAGCAACTAGTTTCTCCTGTATAATAAAAAAAGAAAAAAAATCAGAATGATGATCTGTTTATTATGTATCTTTTTAAGAACACTTGCATAATCCTGTTTTTTTTATTTTATGTCTTATCACAATATACCTTTTAATATGCCTTGATCCAAAAGGTCTGATTTTGTTGGTCGATCAGCTATTTTTTGTTCAAGATTATGTTGAATATCCACTTTTTCCTTATCGTCAATAGGTTTTTGAAGGGCAGGAGCAACACTAGCACCTATATAAAAAAAACAATAATTAAAAAAATTAATAAATATACATATTTACTTGAAGTATAAAAATTAATTTATATATATATATATATATATATCTTTACTATGTAAAATATGTTGCTGAACGAGTTCTTCTGGAGAAGGACGATGATCAATTTTATGTCTTAAAGAGTCTTCAATTTTTCTTTTGTTTAATTCATCACGTTGTTGTTGAAGAGAAGGTGCTACTTTAGGATCTATTTTAATATAATTAGACATAGTTTGCATATATATATATTATTATTATTATTATTTCTCATCTTATAAACATACCCTTTTATATATACACATGAATATATACATATATATACAATATTTTATTATTATTATTATTATAATATATTACCTTTTAAAATATTTTTGCTAACCAATTCTTGTACTTCAGGTCTTTTAGTTAAAAAGGTTTCTAAAGGGTTTTCTTGTACAGCTAGAATACGATTTATTGTAAAATAAAAAGATTATAATAATTTAGAAAAATATTTTATCATAAACAATATATATATATATGTGTGTGTGTATGCGTGTGTGTATGTCATTTACTCATTTTTTATAGTGAAGGAAAGAGAGATAGAGAGAGACTTGTTAAAAAAAGATAAAGAGAAAAAAGAAAGAGGTGAGAAAAAAATAAGTAACATGATTTTTTTTTATAAGCTGATTCTGAAATTAAAAAGCACCCCTTTTGGTTTCATTTTTATTTATTTATATTTTAAACTTGCTCGACTACTTCTTTTTAACCTTTCTTTGTATTTTTTCTTCTATTTTGTTCTTTTTTCTTTTTTTTAAATAATTGTTTATATTCTCGAGCAAATAAGTAATAAAATGATAAAGAGGACGACGATAACTTGTATATAGTTTATAAAATAAAAAAACAAAAAAAAAAAAAATGATAAAACTGAGTTTCAATCAAGATCATGCAGGTGTCTACATCAAAGTTTATAACTTTAGTCTCAACAAAATAAAAAGAGAATATTAAAGAAGAAAAAATAACCGCTTCATCTAAAAAATTAATAACTGTTTTTCGAAAGATGAAATCAATAATTTTGGTAATTCAAACTATATTTTTTTGGAAAAAAATATATACAATTATGTAAAAATAAAAATAAAATTATTATATATATCATACTTTAACATGCAAAATAAAATAAAATAAAATAAAAAGAGCATGATCATATACAAAAAAAAAGTTTTAGAAATGGTTGATTCCTAAAAAAGTTTTAGAAATGGTTGATTCCTAAACATGTTTTAACATGGTATACACATATGAATTTGTAAAAAGTGTCGAGGTAATAATGTTTACTGGAAAAAAAAAATAGGTTAAATGATGAATGAATAATAATAATAATAATAATAATAATCTCACATGTATATACTTTTTTGATTATATATTTTTAAAGAAAAGACTTGGCATTAATATATATACATATATATATTTATAAACGTATATATACTTAAAACTAATATATTATATATTTTAAATAGTGTACAAAAATTTTTATTTATTTATTTATTTAAAATATTTACTATGTTAATTATAATAACTATATATATATATATAAAAAGATAAAAGATAAATTGAATAAATACATTATATGAATAAGTAATTTTTTTAAAAAAAAATAAGGTTTTTTTTATGATCAGGTTCTTGGCTTTATTAATGACTATGAGAGGTGGAGGAGGAATTAGGATAACCATTATCATCTAAAAGATCTTGTTGTTGATGGATAGATTGATGAGTGGTAGGGTTAAAATCTCTTGTTGGGGTAGTTAAGCGAGGTAAATGATGATGGTCATCATGATGATCATCATTTAATGACTTATTTTGTTCCCATAAAGCTGTGTTTGTATTTGTGTTTGTTTTTATATTTGGTAACCAATTCTTCTTTTTTGTTTTGTTATTATTATTATCTGAAGATGGTGGTGTTGCAATGTCTTTAAGTTCATCATCATTCAATGATTCATTTGGTGCAGAAATTGCATTTTGATATCCAGTACTTAAAGTACTAAGAGAATCATGCTTACGCTTTTGATCTTTTTTAATAGCTTTATCTAAAGATTTGAAGACTTCATCGTTGATGTAATATGATTTGAAAAGTAGTTCTAATAGTTGCAATCTATCTTCCATACGTGTCAATCTATTTTCTTCATTATCAAACTGAGCTAAAGGATCATGTTCGGTAGCACCTTTTTCCATATCATCATCGTCAAAAGCATCACCACCTCCATGCAAAGGACCAATGTTTTGGTATCCATAACTTTTAATATTTAACTGAGAAAACCGGCGATGTACTGGATTGACTAATGGAACTGGGGTTTTTAATGTTTGGAATCTTGATACTAAACCATGTGAAATAGATCGCTTTAATTCCCCAATGGACCATCGATGTACCTTTATAATGAATAATAAATAGGTGTTTATTAGTATAATGATTAATATATATATATGTATATATAGATATATCGATATTTGTATTTATTGTCATTATTTATAATTTACCAATCCCCAAGGAGATGTTGGTCGATAGCCAAAAAGTAAAGTTTGGAGAGTAATAAATACACTATAAAGACCACCCATATAACTGAGAGCACTAATAACACTGTATAATTTTTGTTCACGGAGACTTTGAGTAATCATTGCTTCTGGGCGTATTTTTATATAGGAAGCTGGCTGACTTACAAGGTTTTGTTGGGCAGCCATTTCTAGTGTATTTGTGTGTTGTGTTGAATCTAATTCAGGTGTACTATTGAGCGAAGGCAATATACCCATATAATTCCAACCAGTCTTTTTTAAATATTGATGATCTATTAATTGATAATTAATGTACATGAGTTGTCCGGGTAATAAGTCGTAAGAATTAGCTACATGAGCACCAACTCTATCATCAGCTTTCCAACCATTAATTTCTTCAGCAGGCATAAGATTTTCTTTTCCGAAATATATATTTTCAATTGGATCATAATTATGAGGAAATAGATCAACATGAATAGCAGCTCTATATGTTGCATTTGTATATACATTAAACAGTAATTCAGAAGAGTTTGAAGTACCACTGATTTTAATACTGTTTGCACTGTTGAAGTAAGAACATCCTAAGATTGTTAAGCCAGTGTTATAATCTGGACTAAATTTAGTTAGATTCAATGTTGAAAATACAGAAGGACCACAAAGTTCGCCAGATGGCAGTGTACATTGAATAATTGGAAACTGTGGTTCTCCAGGTGCAGTTGGTATAGGTGTGCCTTCTAAACAGATTCTAACATCTATTAAAAGAAAAAAGAAACAGCATATACATATATGTATATATATAGGTTAGAATTATTATTTCTTAATATACATAGATATATATATATATATAATAATTGTTATATAATTTTACTTGGTATGCCAACTTGAGTTGCAGGTTCATTAATTGTAAGAGTTATAACTGGACTATATTGAACTTGTAAACCAATAAAAACAGCAAAAGCAATGAATAAAAAGAAAAGTATTATTTGAGAAATAACCCGCATTGTTTCAGCCCATAATGGTTCACCAGTTCTAATAAATATATAAATAAATAATATTAGTTATTATTGACTTTTATATATATATATATATATATTTACCTTGGTCGCCAAATATCATAATGCAAGTTAAGTATCATAATTTTCATGTATTTTCCAAATCGCCATAAAAATAATCCAATTAATACCATGGCAACGATAATACATACAACTATAGCAGCAATTTTTCCACCATCAATACTAGAAGATCCTTGATAAGTTACATCTTCATTATAAGTACTCACCCACTGAAGTGCTTGTGTTTGATCAGCAGGTAAACGAAGCACATCAATATAACGACCACTCATAGAATATAAGGAACCTATAAAATATGAAGGTTGTGAGCATATATAAATATATATATATATATATATATTTTTAAAAAAAAAAAAAAAAGATATCCAACTTACCACCAGTTACAAGTAAATGGTTACTATCCAAAAATCCACCAATTGGATAGATTCGAGCTACAGGAGTATAACCTATTGTGGCTGGTCTAGACCATTTATTTGTTGTCAAATTGTAGATTAACAAATCATTATAAATTTTTGATTGTGCTAGCATAAAATCACTACCACCTAAAATAACAAGATAATAAATAGTTGGTAAACAAATAGCTAAAGTATATATATTTGTAATATATATATATATATAGGCATCCTACCTCCAAAGGCATAAACGGCTGTTTTATCAAGATTAGGCATTACAGCAGGACAAAGGCGACCTTCATTCCCAAATGGATAATTTGTATTACTGAGAAGTTGCCATTCACCAGTATTTGTGTTGTATGAAGGGACTGTTTGCGTGCCAGTATATGCATTGTTTAAATTTTCGTCATATGTAACCCCAAAAAGAAGTACAATAGTACCATCACTATTAAAACAAATAAGAACCAAAAGTAAAAGGTTAGTTGGTAAAAAGTATTTTTTATTTCAAAAAGACTTACGGCTTCGCAATCATGGATGAGCAATAGGAAGGAAAGTCATTATATGGAATAACTTCTGTATTGTTAGTGAGGTTTTGGAATACACCAGTGGTTGGATTGTAAGAAAAAAAGTCAATTAAAATTCCATCAGGGTTATTACCGCCAAGGAAATAAACCAAACCATTTGGAGCTACAGTAGCACTTAGGAAGCCACGATTTACTGGAAGTGAAGCAGTTGTATTGGCAATACGTGGAGCAGTCCATGTGTTGTTTGATAAGTGATACAATCTCATACTTGCATTAATCTTATCCGTTCGATTAGGGGTGGTAATGTAGTTACCAATTGTCAATAAAGTTTGATTATCATTCAACAAAAGCAATTGTCCAAAACTGGCATTTCCATAACTAGAAAGATATTCATATTTAAATCCACCGTCAGGACCATTTGGATCAATGGACATTCTATACAAACCTCCATTATATACTTCAGTACCGCTAGCATTTTTTTGAAGACCTCCATAACTATAAATGTATCCGTCATGTGATGTATATGCTGCACCTCCACCTGCTGGCAATTGATATAAAATATCTGAAGGAACGTTGTAACATGTTGTGTGAATAACTAAGGATAATATCAATAGAAACCTTATAAAGACGTTTACTAAACTCATATTTTTTTTTTAAGAAAAAAAAAAAA
>MU612265.1:10011-23550 GCA_025201675.1 Cunninghamella echinulata
AAAAAAAAAAAAAAAAAATGAAAATAAATAATGTTGGCTTAAACAAGAAAAGTGGTTTACCAGATATAGTCTTGCGATTAAAAATAGGGACAAGCCATTAAGATACTGTTGGTAAACAAACAGTTAGTTTTCCATCTCTAAGCCCAGGACTTGTGATACCTTAAAAAAATAAAATCAAATACCTTTACTATCAAACAATCAACAAAAACATCCAGATATATATATTTATTTTATTATCCTCTGCTTCTCTTTCCTTTTGCTTTGCTTATTTTTGTTTGAATTACCTTTAACCTACCGTTTCTGTGCATGATCATGATTTCAAAGTAAAGAATATCTATTTATATTGTAAAACTATCTTTGGAAGGAGATTTTTAAAAAAAAATTCAAACTAAATATATCGTGATTTAAAAATAGTCATATGAAATGGAAAGAAAAAGAAAAAAAAAGTTTATTTGAGCCAAAAATACAAAATAAAGAATAGTTATAACTATTTGATGTTTGAAGTTGTTCCAGAAAGAATTTGGGAAGCTTGATTTGTCTATTTTTAAAATATTATTTTTTTTGGTCAAAAAAAAAAAAAAATTATATATATATTTTTATGTGTATGAAACTGGTTTTTTTTAAAGAAAAAAAAAATTTCCTTTTATGTATTTCGTTTTTTTTCTTTTTTTTGCTTTTTACCTGGACAGAAGAAAATCTACGAATTTCAGTTGGGTCCATTGACATCTTTTTATTTAAGCCAAACAACCGTCTACCAAAATTACGAGGGCGTTCGAGAGCACGTAAAGATTGAGTACGATTAGCGTAATACCTTGCGGAAGTTGAATTGGACATGATGGATGAGCGACGGGATCTACGACCAACCGAAGCATGATCACCCCCAAGCGGAGCTATAAGTTTAGGTTTAAACACACGTTGCATAGTGAATTTAATTAAATCAAGAGGTGCAAACCAAATAAAATTCCAAACCCAAGCGATTCCAGCCCAAGCCCACCCACAACCATTGATATCTGTAAATCCCCAATTGGCATACACTGAAATAAAAGTTGCCACCAATTGGGCTAAAACAAAGGCACACATTAATAAAACGGAAGGTCTTTCTGTAAAGAACCATCCTTGGGATCTTGTTACAAAGATTAATCCTTGGGAAATGGTTGATACTTGTAAATACACCACGGAATGTAAAATGCCATTGTTTGGATCTCCTTCAAAGGTACCAACTCCAAAATGACGGTCGAAAAAGTCGGTTTTGTAAGCAACAGCATAAAAGGCTATAGTAGACATGGCAAGGTATAAACCATACACAATGGCATAAGAAAAAATTTCAAAGAGATTCCATTGATCCGGATGGGGTGAAGGGCGTACTCTGTCTGTTGAAATGGTCATGATCGTACCATCATTAAGCACCGCCAAAATTAACACCAAAAATGGAGGGAAATCAAACTGGAAAGCAAAGCACATAATAGCAAATCCAACCACAACACGGATTGTGACAGAGCAGGTATAGATGGAATAGTTTCTCATACGTTGAAAAATCTGTCTTGAATGAATTAAAGCTTCAATAATCACTGATAACCCAGGTTCCGTTAATACAATATCAGCAGCAGATCGAGCAGCGTCTGAAGCGTCTGCTACAGCAATACCCACGTTGGATTTAGAAAGAGCAGGCGCATCGTTTACACCATCCCCCGTCATGGCAGTCATATGACCTAAAGCTTGCAATCGTTCCACGATTTCATATTTATGTTCAGGGTAAACGCCAGCAAACCCATCGGCGCCCAAAACTAGTTCATCCAAGTTGGAATAACCCGAGCCAGCAGGAGGTCCTTCCTTAAGTGTTTTTGATAAAAACATATTATCCCCCATTCCTAATCGTCGACCAGTTTCCTTAGCAATAGCTAGCTGATCTCCTGTAATCATTTTCACTTGTACACCTAAAGCAATAGCACGATCAATGGTTTCTTTTGTATCATTGCGTGGTGGATCATATATAGGTAATAAGCCAATCAAACGGAACCCAAGCCCAGGCCCATCATGTTCGCCAGAAGGTACTTCATCCACAGCAACAGCTAATGATCTCAATCCACGTCTTGCAAATTCATCCACATCATCATTTAACGCTTGTATTTGTTGTTCTGTTTTATCCCGTGTACAAAGATCCAAAATAAAATGAGACATACCTTTTGTTGCTCTTAACACTTTACCATCAGATAAGCGTTTATAAGTAATTTCAGTTCGTTTAATTACAGGATTAAATGGGACAAAGTCCAATTCTTCAATACCAGCGCGTGCCAATTTTGGATCAGGGAGTGAATTGACAATACAAAAGTCGATAGCATCTTGATTTTCAGTACGCGAAGCATAAGAAGAAAGAAGAATCACATCTTCGGCATTAACATCACTATATGTTTTAATGGTAGGTTTATCTACAATCAATTTGTTCAGAGTAAGAGTGCCCGTTTTATCAGAGCATAAAATTGTAACAGCAGCCATTTCTTCAATTGCCGTAATACGTGTGACAATCGCTTTATGTTCAGCCAGTTGTTTTGCACCAATAGCAAGTGTAACAGACAAGACTGTAGGCATAGCTATAGGAATTCCACCAATAAGTAATACTAAAATATTATCAATGCCCCGTCGATAGTTATATTTAAAAACAGGATACATGATAACTATTTCTAAAATGACAAATGTACCAATAGAGATCAGACAGAAATTACCAATCTTTGCAAGAATTTGCTGTAAATGCCCAATCCCATCATTTGCTTCCCCAACCAATTTAGCAGCGCGACCAAAGAATGTATTTAAACCGGTACCTATCACTACCGCTTCTGCTTCTCCTTGCTTAACAGTTGATCCAGAAAAGATTTCATCTCCCGCATCTTTCCCTACAGGCAGGGATTCACCAGTCAAAGCAGCTTGATC
Source organism: Cunninghamella echinulata (assembly GCA_025201675.1). NCBI lineage: Eukaryota > Fungi > Mucoromycota > Mucoromycetes > Mucorales > Cunninghamellaceae > Cunninghamella > Cunninghamella echinulata. The sequence goes on from MU612265.1 coordinate 12,937, forward strand.
AATAGAAACTTGGCCATGTGCAGCAATTAATCGACCATCGGCGGGAATTACATCGCCAAGTTTAATGGAAATAATATCACCAGGAACCAACTGTCATAATAATAAAAGAAAAAAAAAAAGGTGAAACGAATGAGTTTTTATTATACATATAATAGCTTTTCTTTTTCTATTTCTTTCTTTCTTTCTTTCTTTCTAAGTATATGCTATATTATTACCTCAGAAGCTTCCATAGTTTGCCATTCACCGTCGCGTTTCACTTTACATTCTGGAGCTAAAGATTCCATAAGAGCTTTCACAGCGTTACCAGCTTGGCGTTCTTCTAAAAACCCAATAATGGAGTTGGCTAATAATAATAAAATAATACCAATAAAATCTTCCCAATCAGGTGGTTTGTTATCACCATTAGATAATGCAATAGCAACAATGGCAGCTGCTTCCATAACCCAAGATAAAGGATTCCACATAAATCCAAGAAACTGTAAAAAAGGATTTACTTCTTTATGCTCAATACAATTATGTCCAAACTTTTCAATACGTGAATGTGCTTCTTCCGTTGTAAGACCATTGGCATTAGTTCTATATGTATATAAATATTATTTTTTTTTTGATAGATTATAAATAAAAAATAAAATAAGGAAGGTTTTTTTTAAAAAAAAAAAAAAAGTTGAAAAAAAGTAAAAATGAACAAAATAAAAAAAAATATTTTTTTTCTAGTCCCACGCTACTCTTTTAGACTTTATTTTTTTAATTGAGATAATTTTTTTTACCTTAACAAAGCAAAAACATCGCCTGGCTCCATGGTAGATAAATCAAATTTTTCTTTATCATATAGTTCTTCTACTGTTAAGTTTTTCATATTAGGAGAAGTTTCAGTATTAGTTTCTTCAACAGTACCGGTTATGTCAACTTCAACTTTATCAACCGTAGCATCATGCACAACTGGGTTGGAATCTTTCGATGCCATTTTTTAGAACGATCCCGTTAAAATAGGACTATATATAATAGTTAGAGAATAATATAATACAAAAAAATTAAAAATATATAAATAAATTAAAATATAATTACAATATATATATATATCTTTTTAAATTAAAAAAATTAATGAAAAGAAAAGAAAAAAGAAAATCTGATCAAATATGGACTTTAAATATTCATAACATTTTAAACAATAAAAGAATTATCCTTTTTTAGATGTTTTATTATCAATATAGTATACGAGTACTGATTTGTCACACATACCATGAGTTCTTTTTTTTTTTTTGTTTTTATATATTTATTTAGTATCATTACTACAAAAAAAAAAAAAAGAGATCTCATTTTTATATAACCATCAAAATCATATATAATAATAAGATGGTTATATTTTAAGGATAATCTTTTATTATTATTTGTTAGTATAACTATAAATCATCCAGGTGACCCGCCATTAACACATGTTAAGGTGCAAACTTTAAAATTAACTGAATAAAGGCTAAACAACCTAAAAAAGAAAAAAAGAAAAGATGAAATCCAAGTACGCATCGATATTATGTAGATTTACTCGATCCTATTTATTATTCTTGCTATTATTATAGATACAATAGTATGAATATGTTCCACAGAAAAACAAGTGAGTATTTTATTTTTCTTGGCAAAACGTAATCAATCAACAATAATCATATAAAGTAAATAAAAAAAATAAAAAAGAGTACATAGAAAGATCTTATTATGATTGTTTATATTTCATTTTTTTTCTTTATTTTTTTAAAAAATTTCCCATATCATATAATTTACTGATCGTTCTTTTCTAGTTTAAGAAAAGATCCTGTCCTTATGTTTTATGTATCATTTTAGGTAAATAGAAAGACATTGTTGTTGTGTACTTAATTTTATGTATACACAATACAGAATAGTGTGAAAGTTTTGTAAGTAATTTTTTTATAAATAATCTACACAAATATTTACTTGTTTTTTTTTTTTATAATTACTCCAATTCTATTACTATTTTAGACATCACTGATTCTTTTAAAATACATACATTTATATATGTGTAGGTAAATTCAAGTATAAATCAAATTAATCGCGGACCTTAAATTTTTTTGAAAAAAAGATTTTTGAATTTTGAGTATTTTTCCTCTCCTCAGTCTCTCTTTTTTTTTTTTTATCATTTGATTAAAAAAATGACAGAAGAGGATATTATTGATATTGGTGATATTGATGCTGTCGAAGATGTTCCGGAGATAGAGTTATTGTATGAATATTATTATTATTATTACTATTATTATTGCGATTATTATTTAGAAACGAATCAAAACTACAAAAAACAAAATAAAATAAAATATATTAAATCAATATATTATGTTTATTATTAAATTTTTTATAGAAAAGAACCAGAAACAAAGATGGATCAACCTATTGAATATACAGATAATCAGATAGATTGGCCTGAATCTACCGTAAATAGACTAAGAAATAAAAATAGAAATAAACATTTAATATGAAGAAAAAAAAAAGAATAAAGTTAAATATATGCATTGTATATATAAATATATATATATTTAGTACGACGGTATGGATTCTGATTCAAGGGCTTTAATTGAACAAATGTTAGCAGAAGAGGAATTTTATTATGGTAGAAATACAATATCAACAATAAAAAGAAAGAAAAAAGGTGAATCAACTTTGAAAAAAAAAGAACCCAAAAGAAGAAAATCGGATTTAGAACATACTACTGAAGGTAATACTTTTTTATTTTATATAAAGAAGCATAGTTTATTATTTTTTTCAGCATGTGCTAACAAATGCTATATATATTTAGGAGGAAAGCTATCAAATATATCGTCAGCATCACTACCTTCTCATAAAACACGTTGGACGCCAGAAGAAGATAATTTATTAAAAAGTGCCTTGGTAATAAGATAACTAATAAAAGATTGATTTATGCAAAAAAAGATTGATGACTGATGAAAATAATATGAATATGAATATAAATTAGGAAAAGCATGGTTATGGAAATTGGAAACCTATTGCAGAAATTGTATCAACTAGAAATCCTTTACAATGTAAGAACCGTGCAAGGCATTGGATCACTTATGATAAAGTAATAATGATAAAAAAAATAAAAATATTTGCAATATAATTTAATTTTTAATAATGGAATCATTTTATTTCTTTCTCTTATTTATTTTTATCAAGATGAATATCCCTATAGCAGCAGCAGCAACAACAACAACAACAACAACAACAACAACAACAACAAATTCAGTAAATGTAAATAATAACAACGAGAATAACGACAAGAAAGAGTTGGAAAAAATACCCAATATAACCAATACTAATGAATCAAACGATAATGTAAATGATAAAAAGGATACTGTAGATACTATTACACAACAACAACAACAAATAGATAGTTCATTGTCACCTACTATTATTAATAATAAAATCAACAATTATAATAATTCCACCAGATACGATGAGCAACATACTATCAATGAAGATGGTGATGACGAAGAAATATCTGTTGAAGACGATGACTCTTTTATACCTCCCACAACTTTTACAGAAAATTTAGAAAATGAAAAATCTGATTCAACTGATGATAATGATAAAAGTGACCTTGGTTTAGATGATAAAATGGATACAGATGATAAATTAGAATCAATAAATAAAAAACAATCAGTATATAATAATGATAATGATAATGATAGTAATAATATAAATAATAATAGTTCAATAACAACAACAACAACAGTAGATGAATCAATAACTAACAGAGATTTGACATTAAATTCAGCTGGTTTGGATAATAGTAATAACCGTAATGAAGAAGTAGATAATAGCAATATAGATAAAAATGATGATGATGATGATGATGATACAAAGAGTAGTAGTGATAGAGTAGTGGAATCGCTGAATAATACAACTATACCCTCCACAACATTAGCTAACAATGATAACAAGATGGTAAGATTTTAAATAGGATTAAAAATAAAATAAATTCGTCTTTATTTGATGAATGTGTTTGGTAATTAATACATACATGTACTATATTATATTATATATCTATGTATTTTATAGATCTTTGATCGCCATACAATATCTGAAGAAGAAAAAATCAATAACCCCGAATGGTTTAGAAATAAACAATCTAAACCACCAGATCGTTATTTAAAAATTCGAAATCATATGTTGGATTGTTGGAAGCAATGTAAACCAAAGTATCTTACAAAAACAAGTGCAAGAAAAGGATTAAAGGATTGCGGTGATGTCAATGCCATTGGACGCGTACATACGTATCTGGAATCTATTGGTGCTATTAATGTAGATTGTGTCAATTCTGCTCCTCGGCCACCTATACGAAAAGCAACGACCCCCTCTTCTTCAACTACAAATAAATATGATGACCATGACTATAGTGCTTTTAATATGCATACAGCAGCAGATTTAATCATTGATTATGAAGGGTAAATATATATGTGAATAAATATTAATTAAAATTAATCATAATCTATTTTTACAACTTATTAATAATGAAATTTTATTATATTCTATTTCATTTTTTATAGTCCAAGAAAACGTAAAGTACGAGATGAACATGGTGAATGGTAATTTTTTTTAAAAAGCAAATCAATAAACTATGAATAAATAATATAATTTATTTACTAAATTAATGATTATATATTTTTATTCTTATTTTAATAAAAAGGGTGGATCCAAAAGATTTAGAAGGAAGAGTTATTGAACATGGGGTACCAAAACAAATAGGTAATTATATAAATATACATTAATATATCAATATCTTTATATATATATATATATATATAGTTTAAACAATTTATGTTTAACGCCATTATTATTGTATTATTATTATTTCTTTCCTCTCTCTTATTTTTTGTCCTTTTTCTTTTTAATTTTATAAACAATAGCATCACGGCCAAAACGTAGTAATAAAAAATCGCAACATTATTATGGTGGGGATGACTTTAGTAGAGGATATGATCCATTTAGATTAGTACCAGTAGCCTATTATGATAATGAAGAAAAATCAGCACCTTTTACTGTAGAGATGACTAGTACCTCATTATTAATTATGGATTTCCATTCACATTTGGCTCATACAGAAATTATTGGATTATTAGGTGGAAAATTCATTAATGGTTCTGATAATGATGACAAAGGTGATAGTAATAAAAAGAAACGATTAATTGTAGAAAGCGTATTCCCATGTAAAAGTACAAGTACTGGTATTCAGTGTGAAATGGATCCTAACTCTGAAATGGAAGCGAGAGAATTTTTTTCAAATAATGGCTATATCGTTGTTGGTTGGTATCATTCTCATCCAACTTTTGAGCCTCATCCAAGTATCCGTGATATTGAAAATCAAACATCTTATCAAGTAAGAAATTTTTAAAATATATATAAAAAAGTGAAAAATGAAAATGGATAAATAAATAATTATGTGAATATATGTTTTAATACTCCTCTTTCCCTTTTCCTTTTTTTTTTTTATTATCATCATCTTAGACTCTATTTCGACATGAAGAAACCGGTGATGAACCATTTATTGGCGTTATTGTCACTCCATATGATATAAGGATTGCCAGTGAACGTTCAAAGGTTCAATACTTGCATATTAGTAAAGATTGGAATGAAGATCGATCGTTTCGTAAGCCAATAAAAATAAAACAAATACATATAGAGTATAGGTAGAGGCAGTATGTTGACGTTGATATTTATATAGGTGTGCCTTATGCATGTGATTATATTGTAAAACAAGATGAAAATATACCTTCTTTTGTGATGGAACAAATAAAAGCATTAGTGGATGAATTTAAGGATTACGAACAGTAAGTTTTAATAACTTTAATAATAAAATATAAAAATATGATTTTACATAAAAGAGGAAAAAAATTAAAGTTAATATTTATATTATAAAAAATGACTCATTTAGTAAAATGGATATGTTATCTGACTATGGCTTACAATCGCGGTTAAACAAATTATTAAACTCATTAAGATCAAACTTATTTATGGATGCACAACAAATAAATACGTTTTTAGATTCCGTACGATCATTAATGATGGATACATTTATAGATCAGAAAGAATCAGAAACTCAACAACGAAATGAACAACATTTATCATCTTCGCCATCGTCATCAATTTCAAATGAAATAAAGCCATTGGAAAATGAACAAAAATCACTCGATGAAATAAATTAAAATTGATCAACGAATATGTATATATATATATATATATATGACATACCATATGTAAAATACTAGTTTATTTTATTTTTTTATTTATTATGAATAAATACTTGTATCATAACCAATGACATATCTTTTTTTTTATTATATATATATATATGTATATTTATTTATTTTAACTAGTTTAAAACTTTATTTTAAATATGGTTACATATATATATTCTGGGAACCTTACTAGTCAAATACTTTTATGAAACTTTCTTTAATAATAGAAAAAGGAAAGTATTAGTTATAACTATTGTTTTCATTAGTTTGATTTTTGCTTGGAATTTAAACCCAGATTTTCTCACGCCGTAAAGTACTGCATTATAGAGTGAAGCGTATTTTATTTCCCACGACTTTTTTTTGGGTTCCTTTATCATATCTACATTCTATTATTATTATTTTTAAAAAATTAAAATCAAATAAAAACCAATTTTTTTCTTTTTTTTGACTTTTCTCTTTCACTTTTTTATTTTTTTACTTTATATAAATAATAAAAATGTTATCTCGTTCTGTTTCTATTCTTAACCGTCAAGGTATTATTAACACAGCCCGTTCTTCATTGAATGGTCAGGTACGTCGTACTTTATTACAATCAGTTGGTACACAAACTACACGCACTTTTACCTCATCTACTTGGGAAAAGCATAGTGATGTTCTTGAACAACTTGGTTTACAAAAAACTGGTAACAAAGGTGTTTTTGATGGTGAATGGAAAGGTAATGGTGAATTGATTGCTTCTTATAACCCTGTTAACAACCAAGTTATTGCTGAAGTAGTACAAGTAAGTTAAAATAATAACAAAAATACAAATATATATAAAAAGAAAGAAGGAGAGAGAGAGAGAAAAGCATTTATTTAAGTAACATGTTTATTTATATTATATTTATATTTTTTATCACTTAGGGTACACCTCAAGAACTTAATGTTGCTTTAGATAGAGTAGCTGAAGCACAGAAAATTTGGCGTGAAGTAAGTATATATTGCTATTATTAATTTAGAAGGAAACGTTAATAATAATAATAATAATAATAATAAAATCATACTCATTTTTATTGTTATTTCTGTTATTATTTTATTTTATCTTATTAATAATAATATAATATTAGCTTCCTGTACCTCAACGTGGTCAAGTACTTTTAGCTATGCGTGATGCCCTTGTTAAAAATTTACAACCATTAGGAAAATTAGTTTCTTTAGAAATGGGAAAGATTTTACCTGAAGGTATTGGAGAAGTACAAGAATATATTGATATTTTGGAATATGCTTTAGGTTTATCCAGAATGTTAAATGGTGCTATTATTCCTTCCGAACGTCCTGGTCATGTTATGTTCGAAACTTGGAATCCTTTAGGTACCGTTGGTGTGATTAGTGCTTTTAATTTCCCTGGTAAGAATAAATAATGATTATAGTGAATAGGATAGACCATAATTTAAATAATAATAATAACCATTATATTTAATGATTATTATTTTATTATATATAAATTAAATAGTTGCTGTCTATGGATGGAATAGTGCACTTGCTTTAGTTACTGGCAATGGTGTTTTATGGAAGCCCTCACCCACCACACCTTTGGTATCTATTGCAGTAACTCGTATTTTAGAACAAACCTTACGTGAACATAATCTTCCAACATCCTTATGTTCCTTAGTCACTGGTGGTACCGATGTTGGTGAAGCTTTAACTCATGATAAACGAGCTCAAGTCATTTCTTTCACCGGTTCCACTAAAGTAGGTCGTACCGTTGGTCAAGTTGTTCAAGGTCGATTTGGAAAATCCATTTTAGAACTTGGTGGTAACAATGCTATTATTGTAACCGATGACTGTGATTTAGATTTAGCTGCAAGAGCTATTCTTTTCGCTGCTGTAGGTACCGCTGGTCAACGTTGTACCACCACTCGTCGTTTGATTGTCCATGAATCTGTTTACGATACCCTTATTGAACGATTAATTAAAGCTTATAAACAAGTGAAAGTTGGTGATCCTTTAGAAGAAGGCGTTTTATGCGGTCCTTTACATACAAAGGATGCTATTACTACTTTTGAAAAGACAATTGAAAATGTTAAAAAACAAGGTGGTGATATCTTAGTTGGTGGGGAAGTATTAAAGGGTGATGGTAATTTTGTTGCTCCTACTTTAACTCGTGTTCGTCCTGATATGGATGTCATTAAAAATGAAGCCTTTGTTCCTATTTTACATACAATGACTTATAAGGTAAATATATTTTATATATAATTAAATATATATATATGTATGTATGTATGTGTTTATACTTTTACTAATTATATATATATATATGTATATAGACCTTAGATGAAGCCATTGCCATTAATAATAACGTAGCACAAGGTCTTTCCAGTTCTATTTTCACTAATAACCCTGCTACTATTTTCAAATGGTTGGGTCCATCCGGTTCCGATTGTGGTATTATCAATGTAAACATTCCTACAAATGGTGCTGAAATCGGAGGTGCTTTTGGTGGTGAAAAAGAAACTGGTGGTGGTCGTGAAAGTGGTAGCGATAGTTGGAAACAATATTGTCGTCGTGGAACTTGGTAATTTTTTTAAAAAATAAGAAAATAACATTACAAGAGAAAATAGCGGAAGAAAAAATAAACTTTTATCCGTTAAAATTTACTTATTCTTTTTACTTTTATTTTGTTTAGTACCATCAATTATTCTGGAGCACTTCCTTTAGCTCAAGGTATCAATTTTGGATAAATGAATTATAGACAACAACACAATCAACTTTAAATTATTATAATTATTTTTATTTTAAACAAACTATAACAACAACAAAAAAGTGTTTATTTATGTATATTTATGAGATTTTTTTTAAAAAAGAAAAAAAAATTCAACAATAATAATATTAATAAAAAATATAAAATGTATATATAAATATATAAATATATTTATATTTTTTTAAAAAAATAATGAAATAAAATACACAATAATAAAAAGCTATTTTATTATTTTTCTTTAAAAAAATAAAAGAGAAGATAAAGTGGAATAATACATAATAGAACAATAATGATGATTGGTATTTTTTGCATAAGTGAGTGTGTGAATAGATTTACATTATAATACACTGAGCATCTGGAACCGTACTACCATTTGCAACAACTTGGCGAGGTTGAGCCCATGTAGGCTTAGATTGTACTAATGGTGGAGGTGGAGGTGGTTTACATGCACCTCCTCCTCCACCGCCTCCTCCTCCTCCTCCTCCTTTAGGTGGTGGTGGTGGTGGTGGTGGTGGTGGGCAACTAGGTGATAAAACATTAACAGTGAGATTAGGTGGTACAACTTCTGCCATTTTATATTTATATTTATTTATTATTTATAAAAAGAAAAGAAAAAGAAAAGAAAGAGAAAAAAAAATCAATGCTTTTTATATTAGAGAATCAATATAGGCGATGATCACACAATTAATCAAATATGGATATTATTTATACTTGTAAACTTTATTTCTTTTACTTGTCTTTTCAAAGATTCTTTCCTTTTTTGAACTTAAACAAAACATCTTTATTTATTTTTTTATTTTATACCTTTTTTTATTTTATTTTAAAAAAACCATAATAAACATAACATATAATGTAATTGAAGGAGCATATAATCGAAGAAAATAATATGAAATTAATTAATTTCAGAATTTTTTTTTAACTCACATTACACAGCACAATCAGTAATACTCAGGTGATCTTGCCAAGTAGGTATACTATTTTACTTTTTTTTTCTTCTTTAACCAGCTGACATTCTTTATCTTTCTTTGCTTTGCCGCTCTTCTTCTTATTATATATTATCTCCTGATTCGTTTGACTACGTTCATCACGATCATTTTAAGAAAGGCTTAGGAATACGCTTGAAAAAAAAAAATGGATGGGGTATGTGGGTACGAAGAAGGAAAAAAACATATACAAGCCTAAAAGATACAAAAAAGCGATTACATTATGTATTTATAAACAAATCTAATGGTGACTTTAATGAATATGAAATTATCATTTTTTTGTTATGTTTTTAATAATAACGATAATAAAAAAAGATGCAGAATTTTATTAATAAAAATGTATTAAAAAAGTTAATACCTGCGTATACAGAAATTTATTTCTTCCAAATAAAAAAAGTTCCAGGCACATATTTTAAATTGATCAAAGACAAAAAAAAAAAACTGGGATTCCAATTCAGGAACAAAATATTATTTTTTATTTATTTCGTTTACTTTCTATTTTTCGCTACTTTGTTTCATTACTAAACTAAATGACATTCTATTGTTAGTATAAATCATATTATAAACTACGTATATATTTGTTTTTACTTTAATAATTAATAAACTTTTATTACAGTACCTTTTTACTTTAAATTATTAAATGAAAGGAAAAAAA